>JARYGA010005061.1:0-38582 GCA_030545235.1 Helianthus tuberosus
ACCGTAGAGAGCTTCGAATGGTTCCATATTAATGCTAGTATGATAACTATTGTTGTAAGAGAACTCGATCAGCGGCAGATGAAAATCCCAATTACTACCAAAGTCTATCACACATGCTCTAAGCATATCCTCCAAAGTTTGAATCATTCTCTCAGATTGGCCATCTGTTTGGGGATGATAAGCAGTGCTTAGATTCAGTTGGGTTCCCAAAGCAGATTGCATGGCCTTCCAGAAATGAGATGAAAATCGAGCATCACGATCGAAAATGATATCTAAAGGAACACCATGTCGTGATACAATCTCGTCTACATAGATCTTGGCAAGCTTCTCAGCAGAGAAATCCTCACGGATAGGTAAGAAGTGAGCAGATTTTGTCAAACGATCAACTACAACCCAAATAGCATCGTGACCTTTAGATGTACGCGGTAACTTAGTAATGAGATCCATGGAAATGTTCTCCCACTTCCAAACCGGTATCTCTCGTTGTACAAGCAAGCCAGAAGGTCGTTGATGTTCTGCCTTGACTTTGAGATAAGTTAGGCATTTCGACACATACAAGGCAACATCTTTCATCATACTAGGCCACCAGATCTTAGTACGAAGATCCTTGTACGTTTTATCAGCACCAGGATGGACAGAATATCGAGACTTATGTGATTCGTCCATCGCTAAAGTGCGAAGATCGTCTTGTTTCGGAATCCACAATCGATCCTTAAAATTGAGAAAACCATCGTCTTTCACTTCGAGCATAAGCTCAAGTTGACGTGGTAATTCCATACCCATCAAATTTTGTGAAACACAAAATTGTTGAGCTTGAAGGACACGAGATTGAAGATCAGATAGAGTTCGAACAGAATGAAGCTTGACTCGCTCCTTTCAACTAAGCGCATCGGCTACAAAATTCGCCTTACCAGAGTGGTAGCGAATCTCGCAGTCATAATCGTTTAAGAGTTCAACCCAACGTCGTTGCCTCATGTTCAACTCTTTCTGATTAAGAATATGCTTGAGACTTTTGTGGTCTGTGAAAACCACACACTTCGTTCCATAGAGGTAGTGTCTCCAGATTTTAAGCGCGAAAACCACAGCTCCTAACTCAAGATCACGAGTCGTGTAGTTCTTCTCGTGAAATTTCAGCTGTCTAGATGCATATGCAATAACCTTACCTCGTTGCATAAGGACGCAACCAAGGCCTAAGTTGGACGCATCGCAATAGACAACGAAATCATCGCTTCCCTCGGGCAGAGATAGAACAGGAGCATTACATAACTTCTGTTTCAGCATTTGGAACGCTTCTTCTTGCTTGGGACCCCACTCAAAAGGCTTATTCTTCTAAGTCAAAGCAGTGAGTGGAACCGCAATCTTCGAGAAATTTGAAATGAATCGACGATAATAACCAGCAAGACCAAGAAAAGATCGAATCTCTGTAGGCGTCGTCGGTGTATTCCAGTCCTTAATAGCAGCAATCTTGGATGGATCCACATGAATACCCTGCTTATTGACTATATGACCCAAGAATTGAACTTCTTTAAGCCAGAATTCACACTTAGAGAATTTAGCAAAAAGTTGTTCCTTCTTCAGGAGTTCCAATGTTAAGCGAAGGTGTTGCTCGTGCTCGGCTCGAGATTTTGAATAAATGAGAATATCGTCGATGAACACAATAACGAACTTGTCCAAATAAGGTTTGCATACCCCATTCATTAAGTCCATAAAGATAGCTGGAGCATTCGTCAAACCAAAAGGCAGGACAGTGAACTCGTAATGCCCATATCTTGTGCGGAAAGCAGTTTTGGGAATATCTTCTTCGAGAACACGAAGTTGATGATACCCAGAACGCAGATCGATCTTGGAAAAGCATGAAGCACCCTGCAGCTGGTCGAAAAGATCATCAATTCGAGGTAGGGGATATCGATTCTTGATGGTGAGCTTATTAAGCTCACGATAATCGATACACATTCAAAAAGATCCATATTTCTTTTTCACGAAGAGGACAGGAGCTCCCCAAGGTGAAAAGCTCGGTCGGATGAATCCTTTATCAGATAACTCTTGAAGCTGTTTCGATAACTCTTGCATCTCCGAAGGTGCAAGACGATAAGGTGCTTTTGCAATCGGGTTGGCATTGGGTATGAGGTCAATATGAAACTCGACTTGACGAACTGGAGGCAAACCAGGCAGTTCATCAGGAAACACCTCTGGATAATCCCGAACAATCGGAATATCCTGAATACTCTTGCTCTTGTCTTTCTCCTCGGTGACATGTGCTAGAAAAGCAACATATCCTTTTCGCAAATAACTTTGAGCTTCCATACACGACATAAGCTTCAATCCACCTGAAGGTTTCTCGCCATGAATCTCCAGAACATCGCCAGAAGACAAAGAAATACGAACAATCTTATCGAAAAAAACCACCTCAGCGTGGTGTTTGGTTAACCAATCCATTCCAATGATAATATCGAAACTCCCAAGTTGCATCGGTGTGAGGTCAATAGGAAAAAGATGGTTATCAAGGTTCAACTGACAATTACGAATAACGGAATCGAGAACAAGAGGTTTACCAGTAGCAACTTCGACAGATATGGGTTTCCTCAGTTTAGTTCTAGGTATCGCAAGCAAAGGCTCAAATGACAATGAAACAAAACTTCTATCGGCACTAGAATAAAAAAGAATAGATGCAGGTTGATTGTTAACAAGAAACGTACCATTGACAACCTCGTTGTTAGCCCTCGCTACGTTTGCATTCAAATTGTACGCTCGCCCATGAGGGGGATTCACATTAACATTGACGTTCGCATTCGGGTTCGCGTTAGCATTCGCGTTTGCATTCACCAGTCTCGGACAGTTGTTACGGAAGTGACCATACTCTCCAAAATTAAAACATGAACCCGGTGGGAATCTCACAGCATTCCCCTGACCCGGAGCTGGAACCTGAGCAACCTGATTCTGTCCCAAACGACAAACATTGGCCAAATGCCCAAGTTTACCACACGTCGTACATTGCCTGCAAGCTTGTTGTGCAATGTGATGACCGTTGCAACGAGCACAATGAGGTGCGGTACCAGCATACGCTTTCTTTGAAGGTGGTTGAGCCGGTGGGTTCTGCGGGTTCTGAGCAGTCTGTGCTGTAACAACAAAATTCTGGGCACCCTTTCGCTTCCTCGATTTCTTCGACGTCTCTCCTTCCTTACCTTTACCCTTTTTCTTGTCCTTCCCTGAATTAGTCGCCTTCTTTTTATCACCCTTGCGGGTGAGTTTACCCTTCCTGAATTGAGTCTCAGTCAGGGTAGCAGACAACTCAATTGCTTGACGAAGGGTAGTAGGATTAACACCGGTCACAATCTCCAGAATAGAATCGGGTAACCCATCGATATATCTCTCGATTGCTTTCTCCAGAGGAGTAACCATGGTGGGACACAATAAACTGAGTTCTTCAAAACGATCCATGTAAGCACGGTGTTCAGCCCCATCTTGCTTTAAATCGTCAAACTCTCGCTCCAAAGCCCGAGTTTTGTGACGGGGACAAAACTCCTTCATCATGAGAGCCCAAAGCTCTTCCCATGTTTGTGCCAACGCCACTTCGGCACCCCTGTCGCGCATAATACCATTCCACCAGGTAAGCCCTCGCTTCTCAAACACGCTTGAAGCAAATTCAACCTTACGCGGATTCGGACACTGCACATGTCTGGATGTGCTCTCGATACTCTCAAACCACTGTAGGAGCGCAGTTGCTCCTTGCGACCCAGAAAACTTAAGCGGCTTCGTAGTATTGAAATTCTTGAAATTACACGGTGCATTGTTGTTGTTATTATTGTTGAATATCTCGTGGACTTGGGTCACAACGCCGGGAAGCACAACAGCCACTTGCTGAGAGACCAGGGCTGCGATTTCTTCAACAGTAAAAGATTGTGCTTCACGTCGAGGAGGCATTGTCTAACAAGGAAACCGGAGAATCGAGTGAGGTTGAAAATTAGGAAAAACAAAAGAGGTATCGACAAAACACAAGGAAGGCTATCATTTGTTTGTTACCTCGAACAAACAAACGACACGCAGTGACTAATCAAAGTAAATAGGTCAAAAATAATGTATTGCGAAGACATGCTCGCCTATAAGTGAATACTCACCCCAAGAGTTCCCAGGTAAGAGTGACTTGTCCGATTATGTGGATTTGTACGAACACTCTAGCCTTAGACAGAAAACTCAGGGTACAGGCATTCACTCTTCCCGTTTGCACGTGTTCACATTATTTAGACCCAAACTTTGACGAGATTTTGAAAACTTAAAGGGTTCAAAACCTTACAACAAAGGGTTCAAAACCTAGTAATCAATCATCCTAGAACCGATGATTAGTTTTCAAAGCGGATTCGAAAATTGTGTTCTCGTTGTGGTTATCACCTAAGGGTAGGTGACAGTTTTGTTTTAAAAAATCTAAACGCAAAGTTTACTTGCGTTGGCATCCTAAAAGTTATAGTCTAGGTCAAAGCATTACTAATAACCTAATTCCCTATAACCATTGGCTCTGATACCAACTCTTCTGTCACACCCCGACCACGTAAAACAACAAAGCGTGGCGGAAATGTCGGGGAGTGTTGTAACAGAATTATCGTTTCATAACCATGGATACAAAAAGTGTTTCGTTTTATTGATAATATTAAAAATTAACATTGTCTTAACATATAACAAACAAGTTTTATAACGACTATCATCGTTTTATGTCACTAAGGCCTCGTCCAGATCCTATGTGACGCATGCATCCTAGAACGTCAATCAAGCAACAACACCTGAAACATATGTAAAAACAAAGTCAGCAAAGAAATGCTGGCGAGTACATAGGTTTTATAAGAGTGACGAAATCATGGTTTGTTTACATATATTGCAATAACTCGAAAACCTTGTTTTGGAAAAGTATATATAATATTGCAACATGATTAACCAACTCAAATCAAGATGGTTATAGTTTATAAAATTTTGTAGCCATGATTCTTAACCCAGAAGCTTTTTGTTTTTAGAAAACAAGCTTGTAAAACATCTCGTATATTCTCATTAATAAGACTCGTATATTATTTCGAAAACATCGTTGAGTGACATCGTTTCAATATCGTTTACCCAAGTGAACTAAATAACACCACGATATGTAATATGTTGAAAACACTTATATATAAGAAGTACCAACGGCGTATCTACCATGTTTTCACCACATTACACCCGTCCCGTTATCTAAACACTAGCCCAGAAGCCAATCGTTTACCCAAATCATTTAACATCATTTCCAAATCGTTCCCAAATCGTTTACAAATCGTTCCCAAATCGTTTACTCGTTTAGATCGTTTAAATCGTCCTCGTTTCAATTGTGAAAACTTATATATGGTCGTCTCATTAATAACATTCAAACCTTTGTGACTCGTTCATCGTTCAACTCGTTCTTGCATTAACAAACCTCCAAAGGGTAAGTTAACAATCATCAGATTCAGTAGTTACCCACAACACCCACACATAACCATGGGTTTAGTGCAATAACGGGATTTGTCATATCCTATGTTACCATAACCTAATACTGGTCAGCTTGATCAATGCTAATGAATGTCGTTCGTTATGTAACTACAACCAACAAATTCGTTCATAGTATCGAAATCGCTAATAGTTTAGTACAAATCGTTCTATTCGTTTTTGAAATCATCGTTTAAACCTTGAAAACATTTTGTACATATGAATCACCCCAAAACAATTGAAAGTTGTAAAATAGGGGAACTATGTACTCACATGTAGTGCAAGGTATCCTCAATCAATAGTACTTCAACAAACTCGAGTAAACCAGAGAAATCAAGTAGCACCTAGTAATTGATTCACTAGTCAAACAATAGACGCCTAAATCGGAAGATCGGACAGAATGAGGTCTTGTAAACCAAATGAGTGTTGGAACTCATGTGATATGGTTTAACAAGGCCTACATCCTAAATGAAACCTAACCTAGGTGCCTTCGACCCATCGCGACCCATTAAGGTAGCTAATGCTACTTTAACGCGTCGTTTGCGTGAAACGCGTTCGGAACGTATAACTAGTCCTATGACAAGTATTATATGCCTATACAAGTTTAATCATGATGTATAATCAGTTATGTGACAAAATTTTAGGTTACATAAGCTTAATTACCAATTATACATGAAAAGGGTATTTTGGTAATTTACCTAAGGCATATAATCTACTTATCATACAACTACCTAAACTAGGTGACCATAAGGTATAACCTCGGAAGGTTAATCCCTATGCAACTATGGTCACTAACCATGTTTGGTCGGATCCTAATGATCGACCAAACGGGTCGTGTTCGAAAGTCTAAGCGGGTGTTTTGTCCGCTTGACTTACGACTCTACACAAGCACTAGACTAAAAAGTGACGAGCTAAACATGCTAAAACATGTTTAGTTAAGTTAGAAAATAGGTTTTGATATCAAAACAAATAGTTTTGATATCCTAGAGTAGTTTGGTTACAAAATACGCGTAAATGCGTATTTTGGCCGAAACTACGACTCGTCACTGAGCCTAGATAACGTGGTAATCAGTAGGTATAGTCACTAGGGACTATAATCATCGTGATTACGCTCATGTTATGAAGTTCAAATGAACTTCACATTGACCATAAACTGGTCAATGCAGAAAGTCAAACGCAGTTTGACTTTAACGCTAAAACGAATGAAAAGAACGAAAGAACACTTACAGAAGGTCCCCGCAAGATTTGATTCCGATTTTTCTCTCAGGTAGGAAGCATATACTTCCACTTAGAGAGCATAAATCAGATTTCAAATTGTGGGTTTTGAAGTGAAATGGATGGGGTATATATAGGATTTCTAGAACCGTTAAGATCGTTCCTCGAAAACTGTGCTTTGATCTGGACCTTACATGTGTGCCCATGGTTTTCTAAAACCATGGGAGCCCATAATATGGACTATGTTCATTGAATACCAGCCCATGGTTTTGCAAAACCATGGGTGAAAACCATCAACACTTCAAAATGGACTAGGTTCATTGAATCTGCCAGAAATTTCAAAAATGGTCCCTACACTTGTAAAACTTGATTTTTTTTGGCACTTTTAAGCCCCGTTAACCCCATTTCAAGGCTCTAAAATAAAGTTAAAGTATAGGGAACTTAAAATACGCTCAAAAACATCTCGGATGTCGGTTCGTTTGGTCGTACGGTTGCGTTATTCGCTTAATTACGACGGAAGTCGTAACGAACGCAAAAACGATCCAAATTATGCGACGAATGGAATTTTATCATGCCAAACACTTAAATAAAATATTTTAATGCTTACATAAATTTTTGGATGTCCGGATGTATTCAGAACGTAAGTTATGCGCGAAAATGCAAACTTTTGCACTTTTTGACGCTTTTAGTCCCTGAATGAGCATAAAGTTTATTTTAGCATACCGAACCCCTCAAAGCCTATTTCTAAGCTATGTAAAGGTTATTTAGGGTATGTTTAACTTATGATCAAGTTCCGAAATGTTTGTTACTATACAAATCGGCATAGTTTTGCAGTTTCACACAAATAGTCCATGCGATCGAACAAAGTTGATTTCGACACACCAAACCATTCAAAACTTATTTCTAAGTTATGTGGAGGTTATTTAAGGTATGTTAAGCCTATGTCACTATTCCGGAGTGTTTGTCGCGTTATACCGACTGCGTTTAAGCACCAGTTTGCCTATAACCTTCCAGAAAGCGATTTAGAGCTTGAAATTGGAATCGAATCAAATTGTAAAATCACTAAACACAATTACACATATAATAACACCAAAACACATATAATAACACCAAAGCACATTGTTTTATTAATAATTATCATTGTTTTACATCGTAAATCGATTATAGAACACAGTTGTCACAATGCATCAAAATCATAATCAAACATCATCATTCAATAGTAGCTGAGACATATGTGAAAATAAGTCAGCATAAAAATGCCGGCGAGTACATAGGTTTTGTGAGTGTGTTAGATTCATGGCTTTAAGTACAAATTGCAATACATCATCCAACTACGAGAGTTGTCGAGTGTGAACCTTGAAAATAAAAGAGTTTGATATTGCAGTATGTTTTATCAACTTTACAAGTTGATATATGAGTAAACCAAAACCATTGTAGCGATGAATCTTGACTGAAAACATTTGCCTTTGTAACCCAAGTAGTAAGTCATTGTTGAAAGTAAACCTTGTAGTGTAACTTCGTTTTGAAAACATTTGTCCAAGTGATCTAAATAATGCAACGACATGTAATGTGTTAAAAGCACTTATATATAGGAAGTACCAGCGACGTATCCACCATGCTTTTATCACATTACACATGCCCCCCCCCCCCCCCGTTACCTAGTCACTTACCATAAACCAAACGTTCAATTCGTTCAAATCGTTCACATAGTTCAAATAGTTCCAATGGTTCAAATAGTTCCAATCGTTCACATAGTTCAAATAGTTCCAATGGTTCAAATAGTTCAAATCGTTCACATAGTTCAAATAGTTCCAATGGTTCAAATAGTTCAAATAGTTAACATAGTTCAAATAGTTCCAAGGGTTCGAATAGTTCAAATAGTTCCAATAGTTCAAATAGTTCACATAGTTCAAATAGTTCCAATGGTTCGTGTTTTAATTATGAAAACTAAAGTTTTGGTTGTTTCATTGAATACATTCAAACCTGTGTGACTCGTCCTAAACGTTCAACTCGTATTAAAAACCCACCAAAGGGTAAGTTTACAATTCATCAGGTTCTGTCGTTACCCACATTACCGCCATAACCATGATGATAGTCCGACAACGGGATTTGTCAGATCCTATGGTACCATAACAGCCTATGGTACCATAACATACTACTGGTTGGCTTAATCATAGTTAATGAATGTCATTCAATTGTCTTTCAACCAACGCCCCAACAAGTTTGTTCACATTAAAGAAATTGATGTGTTTAATATAAACCATAGCATTTGTTTTGGAAACTCGAATTCGTTTAGCACATATGAATCACCCTAAAACAATTGAAAGCTGTAAAAGAGGGGAACTATGTACTCACTTGAGATTGCAAGATATCCTCGATTAAATGAACTTAACAAAGCTCGAGAAAACCAAGGAAATTAAGTTACATATGCTTAAATTCAAATTATGCATAAAAAGGGCATTTTGGTCATTTACCTAAGGCATATAAACTACCTATCATACACCTAATTAAACTAAGTGGCCATAAGGTATAACCTTGGAAGGTTATTCCCTATCCAACTATGGTCACAAAATATGCTTGGTCGGATCCTAACGATCGACCAAACGGATCGGGTTTGAAAGTCAAAGCGGTTGTTAAGACCGCTTGACTTACGACCCTATACAAGTACTATACTAAAAGTGACGAGTTAAACATAAACTGATTTGATATAAAAACAAAGTGTTTTGATACCCGAAAATAGTTTCGTCGTAAAATGCACATAATCGGCATTTTGGCCGAAACTTTGACTCGTCACTTCGACTAATCAACGTGGTAATCAGTCGGTATAGTCACAAAGGACTATAACCATCGTGATTACGCTCACGTTGCAAAGTTCAAACGAACTTTGTCTTGACCAATTCATGGTCAAAGCAGAAAGTGAAACACTAAATGACTTTCTTGCTTGAAATACATAACCAAGCATGAAAGAAACTTACAAAGGGTCCAAGCTTGGAGATAGAACAAAGAAAACTCAGGTATGAAGCCTTCAACAAGTGAGAGCTTCAACTTAGAGCAGATTTGTGATGATGAGCAAAGAAAATGGCAAAACCCCATGGCTATTTATAGAAAATCATGATCCATTAAGATCATTCCATGTGTTTTTTAGTGAATCAAAGCTTGATCTTGGCCATACACATGTTGCCCATAGATTTAAATACTTGGGGAGCACTTAAACAATCCCAAGGTATGCTAATACTAGGATTAAAACCAATGGGAACAGGCTGTTTGGCTTAATTCAATGAATCTGCCAGCTCCAGCTCTCGCGGGCCGCGAAGGAAACAGCAAGGGTCTTCGCTGGCCGCCAGGGAGTCTGATCAAAAGTTTCAAACTTGTCAAAATAGACCCCTGCATGCCAAAAACTTGGTTTTCGACGTATTTAACCCCCGTTAACCCCATTTCAAGGTTCTACAATGATGTTAAACTCGGATGTCGGTTCGTTTGGTCGTACGGTCACGTTATTCGGTTAATTACGATGAAAACTCGAACGGACGCGAAAACGATCCAAATTACGCGACGAATGGTATTTTTGCATTCCAATCACTAAAATAAAATATTTTAATGATTACAAAAAATTTTTGGATGTCCGGATATGTTCAGAACGTAAGATATGCGCGTAAATGCAAACTTATGCACTTTTTGACGTTTTTAGTCCCTATTGATCAAATAAGCGCATTTTCGCATACCGAAGCCCTCAAAGCCTATTTCTAAGCTATGTAAAGGATATTTAGGGTATGTTTACCTTATGATCATGTTCCGGAGTGTACATTACCGTATGAATCGGCAGACTTTCTGTTGGATCGTCGTGTGACCCTAACGAGTCAATCTGAGTAGTTCATCATCAAAAAAAAAGGTGGAATCAATGTAAATGATGTCAACATAGCTTGTTCCTTTCTAATCTTTATCTATTACTGATTTCCTGAGCTTTTACAGATCTGATTACAATTCAGCAGTACCTCGGCTCTCAAACACACACATGTAATTCCGTATGAAATGAATCAGGCACACAGGTATTTATAGTTGAGTAATTTCGCTTGAAACACACTCAAATGAAATCACTGGTTCACGCGGAATTAGCTAATTCCGTTTGAAACATCATCAATCCCATTTCAAGCGGAATTACCTAAAAACCTGTTTTCTCGATATCCGTGCCCTGATCTCTCTAATACAAGACAAGACTTAATAAAGACGAAGTTAACAGACATCAGTGCACCAACACTTTCGTAGTTTGTCGCAAATAGCCCCTGTGATCGAATAAAGTTAGTTTTGGCACACCAAACCCTTTCAAACTTATTTCTAAGTTATGTAAAGGTTATTTAAGGCATGTTAAGCTTATGTCACTGTTCCGGAGTGTTTGTCGCGTTAAACTGATTACGTTTACGTAACAGCTTGCGTATAACTTTACAGAAAGAGATTTAAGGCTTGAAATCGAACAAGAATTGACATGTGCAAATGTCTCATGTATTTATACAAATACCAAGTATGAAACACAAGATTTCATTGGTTTTGTATTTGTATGATGGTCGTAGAGGCACAGATGTTACACTAGGATTCGAGTTACAGGAGCAAGAGCCAAACCAACCACCCGAGAATGGAATCGTCGAGCGAAAACACATGACAATGTACTGGAAGCAGCTTTTCTTGCCACCAGACCTTTATCCATCAATTAGGAATCTGATGCCGTCAATAAACACATTCCTTAAATTGTAGCCATTTTTTGAGTGTTTATTTTTTGGTGTCTAATCCGCATATATATCACCATTCCTCTTGACATTCTTGACTGTATATCTCTTAAATGTCAACCTATACACGTGTGATTTAGTTTACGAAGATTTTTCAATGCCGAGAACCTCGATAAGAGAGTAAAAAAGGCGTAAGGTTCACAATGGTGTAAAAATAAAATGGGATATACCGGGCAAGAATTCGAGTTACAGGAACAAGGGCCAAACCAACCACCCAAGAATGGAATCGTCGAGCGAAAGCACTTGATAACCTCCTGGAAGCAGCTTTTCTTACCACCAGACCTTTCTCCGTCAATTAGGAATCTGATGCCGTCAATAAACATATTCCTTAAATTGTAGCCATTTTTGAGTGTTTATTGTTTGGTGTCGAATCCGCATATATATCACCATTGCTCTTATTTTTTCTTGATTGTATATCTCTTAAATATCAACATGTACACGTGTGATTTAGTTTACGATGATTTTTCAATGCCGAGAACCTCGATCAGAGAGTAAAAAAGGGGTAAAGGTCACAATGGTGTAAACTAAAATAGGATATATACTAGGCTAGGATTCGAGTTACAGGAATAAGGGCCAAACCAACCACCCAAGAATGGAATCGTCGAGCGATAACACTTGACAACCTCCTGGAAGCAGCTTTTCTTGCCACCAGACCTTTCTCCATCAATTAGGAATCTGATGCCGTCACTAAACACATTCCTTAAATTGTAGCCATTTTTTGAATGTTTATTTTTTGGTGTCTAATCCGCATATATATCACCATTGCTCTTGATTTTCTTGACTGTATATCTCTTCAATGTCAACATGTACACGTGTGATTTAGTTTACGAAGATTTTTCAATGCCGAGAACCTCGATCAGAGAGTAAAAAAGGCGTAAGGTTCACAATGGTGTAAAACTAAAATGAGATATACCGGGCAAGGATTCGAGTTTCAGGAACAAGGGCCAAACCAACCACCCAAGAATGGAATCGTCAAGCGAAAACACTTGACAACCTCCTGGAAGCAGCTTTTCTTGCCACCAGACCTTTCTCCATCAATTAGGAATCTGATGCCGTCACTAAACACACTCCTTAAATTGTAGCCATTTTTTGAGTGTTTATTTTTTGGTGTCTAATACGCATATATATCACCATTGCTCTTGATTTTCTTGACTATATATCTCTTAAATGTCAACATATACACGTGTTATTTAGTTTACGAAGATTTTTCAATGCCGAGAACCTCGATCAGAGAGTAAAAAAGGCTTAAGGTTCACAATGGTGTAAAACTAAAATGGGATACACCGGGCTAGGATTCGAGTTACAGGAACAAGGGCTAAACCAACCACCCAAGAATGGAATCGTTGAGCGAAAACACTTGACAACCTCCTAGAAGCAGCTTTTCTTGCCACCAGACCTTTCCCCATTAATTAGGAATCCGATGCCGTCACGAAACGCATTCATTAAATTGTAGCCATTTTTTTAATGTTTATTTTTTGGTGTCTAATCCGCATATATAACACCATTGCTCAAGATTTTCTTGACTGTATATCTCTTAAATGTCAACATATACACGTGTGATTTAGTTTACGAAGATTTTTCAATGCCGAGAACCTCGATCAGAGAGTAAAAAAGGTGTCAGGTTCACAATGGTGTAAACTAAAATGGGGTATACCGGGCTGGGATTCGAGTTACAGGAACAAGGGCCCAACCAACCACCCAAGAATGGAACCGTCGAGCGAAAACACTTGACAACGTACTGGAAGTAGCTTTTCTTGCCACCAGACCTTTCTCCATCAATTAGGAATCTAATACCGTCACTAAACACATTCCTTAAATTGTAGCCATCTTTTGAGTTTTTATTTTTTGGTGTCTAATCCGCATATATATCACCATTGCTCTTGATTTCCTTGAATGTATATCTATTAAATGTCAACATATACACGTGTGATTTAGTTTATGAAGATTTTTCATTGCCGAGAGCCGCGATCAGAGAGTAAAAAAGCCGTAAGGTTCAGAATGGTGTAAAACTAAAATGGATATACCGGGCTAGGATTCGAGTTACAGGAACAAGGGCCAAACCAACCACGCAAGAATTGAATCGTCGAGCGAAAACACTTGACAACCTCCTGGAAGCAGCTTTTCTTGCCACCAGAACTTTCCCCATCAATTAGGAATCTGATGCCGTCACTAAACATATTCCTTAAATTGTAGCCATTTTTTGAGTGTTTATTTTTTTGGTTTCTAATCCGCATATATATCACCATTGCTCTTGATTTTCTTGACTGTATATCTCTTAAATGTCAACATATACACGTGTGATTTAGTTTACAAAGATTTTTCAATGCCGAGAACCTCGATCAGAGAGTAAAAAAGGCGTCAGGTTCACAATGGTGTAAAACTAAAATGGGATATACCGGGCTAGGATTCGAGTTACAGGAACAAGGGCCAAACCAACCACTCAAGAATGGAATCGTCGAGCGAAAACACTTGACAACCTCCTAGAAGCAGCTTTCTTGCCACCAGACCTTTCTCCATCAATTAGGAATCTGATGCCGTCACTAAACACATTCCTTAAATTGTAGCCATTTTTTAGTGTTTATTTTTTGGTGTCTAATCCGCATATATATCACCATTGTTCTTGATTTTCTTGACTGTATATCTCTTAAATGTCAACATATACACGTGTGTTTTAGTTTGCGAAGATTTTTCAGTGTCGGGAACCTCGATCAGAGAGTAAAAAAGGCGTAAGGTTCACAATGGTGAAAAACTAAAATGGGATATACCGGGCTGGGATTCGAGTTACAGGAACAAGGGCCAAACCAACCACCCAAGAATGGAATCATCGAGCGAAAACACTTGCCAACCTCCTAAAAGCAGCTTTTCATGCCACCAGACCTTTCTCCATCAATTAAGAATTTGATGCCGTTACTAAACATATTCCTTAAATTGTAGCCATTTTTTGAGTGTTTATTTTTTGGTGTCTAATCAGCATATATATCACCATTGCTCTTGATTTTCTTGACTATATATCTCTTAAATGTCAACATACACACGTGTGATTTACTTTACGAAGATTTTTCAATGCCGAGAACCTCGATCAGAGAGTAAAAAAGGCGTAAGGTTCACAATGGTGTAAACCTAAAATGTGATATACCGGGTAAGGATTCGAGTTACAGGAACAAGGGCCAAACCAACCACCCAAGTATGGAATCGTCGAGCGAAAACACTTAACAACCTCCTGGAAGCAGCTTTTCTTGCCACCAGACCTTTCTTCATCAATTAGGAATCTGAAGCCGTCACTAAACACATTCCTTAAATTGTAGCCATATTTTGAGTGTTTATTTTTTGGTGTCTAATCCGCATATATATCACCATTGCTCTTGATTTTGTTGACTGTATATCTCTTAAATGTCAACATATACACGTGTGATTTAGTTTACGAAGATTTTTCAATGCCGAGAACCTCGATCAGAGAGTAAAAAAGGCGTCAGGTTCACAATGGTGTAAAACTAAAATGGGATATACCGGGCTGGGATTCGAGTTACAGGAACAAGGGCCCAACCAACCACCCAAGAATGGAATCGTCGAGCGACAACACTTGACAACGTACTGGAAGCAGCTTTTCTTGCCACCAAACCTTTCTCCATCAATTAGGAATCTAATACCGTCACTAAACACATTCCTTAAATTGTAGCCATTTTTTGAGTGTTTAATCTTTGGTGTCTAATCCGCATATATATCACCATTGCTATTGATTTCCTTGACTGTATATCTCTTAAATGTCAACATATACATGTGTGATTTAGTTTACGAACATTTTTCAACGCCGAGAACCTCGATCAGAGAGTAAAAAAGGCGTAATGTTCACAATGGTGTAAAACTAAAATGGGATATACCAGGCTAGGATTCGAGTTACAGGAACAAGGGCCAAACCAACCACCCAACAATGCAATCATCGAGCGAAAACACTTGACAACCTCCTGGAAGCAGCTTCTCTTGCCACCAGACCTTTCTCCATTAATTAGGAATATGGTGCTGTCAGTAAACACATTCCTTAAATAGTTGCCAATTTTTGAGTGTTTAATTTTTGGTGTCTAATTCGCATATATATGACCATTGCTCTTGATTTTCTTGGCTGTATATCTCTTAAATGTCAACATATACACGTGTGATATAGTTTTCGATGATTTTTCAATGCCGAGAACCTCGATCAGAGAGTAAAAAGTCGTAAGGTTCACAATGGTGTAAAACTAAAAAGGGATATACCAGACTAGGATTCGAGTTACAGGAACAAGGGCCAAACCAACCACCCAAGAATGGAATCGTCTAGCGAAAACACTTGACAACCTCCTGAAAGGAGCTTTTTTTGCCACCAGACCTTTCTTTATCAATTAGGAATCTGATGCCGTCACTAAACACATTCCTTAAATTATAGCCATTTTTTAGTGTTTATTTTTTGGTGTCTAATCTGCATATATATCACCATTGCTCTTGATTTTGTTGACTGTATATCTCTTAAATGTCAACATATACACGTGTGATTTAGTTTACGAAGATTATTCAATGCCGAGAACCTCGATCAGAGAGTAAAAAAGGCGTCAGTTTCACAATGGTGTAAAACTAAAATGGGATATACCGAGCTGGGATTCGAGTTACAAGAACAAGGGCCAAACCAACCACCCAAGAATGGAATCGTCGAGCGACAACACTTGACAACGTACTGGAAGCAGCTTTTCTTGCCACCAGACCTTTCTCCATCGATTAGGAATCTTATACCGTCACTAAACACATTCCTTAAATTGTAGCCATTTTTTTAGTGTTTAATATTTGGTGTCTAATCCGCATATATATCACCATTGCTCTTGATTTTCTTGACTATATATCTCTTAAATGTCAACATACACACGTGTGATTTACTTTACGAAGATTTTTCAATGCCAAGAACCTCGATCAGAGAGTAAAAAAGGCGTAAGGTTCACAATGGTGTAAAACTAAAATGTGATATACCGGGTAAGGATTCGAGTTACAGGAACAAGGGCCAAACCAACCACCCAAGAATGGAATCGTCGAGCGAAAACACTTGACAACCTCCTGGAAGCAGCTTTTCTTGCCACCAGACCTTTCTCCATCAATTAGGAATCTGATGCCGTCACTAAACACATTCCTTAAATTGTAGCCATATTTTGAGTGTTTATTTTTTGGTGTCTAATCCGCATATATTTCACCATTGCTCTTGATTTTATTGACTGTATATCTCTTAAATGTCAACATATACACGTGTGATTTAGTTTACGAAGATTTTTCAATGCCGAGAACCTCGATCAGAGAGTAAAAAAGGCGTCAGGTTCACAATGGTGTAAAACTAAAATGGGATATACCGGGCTGGGATTCGAGTTACAGGAACAAGGGCCCAACCAACCACCCAAGAATGGAATCGTCGAGCGACAACACTTGACAACGTACTCGAAGCAGCTTTTCTGGCCACCAGACCTTTCTCCATCAATTAGGAATCTAATATCGTCACTAAACACATTCCTTAAATTGTAGCCATTTTTTGAGTGTTTAATCTTTGGTGTCTAATCCGCATATATATCACCATTGCTCTTGATTTCCTTGACTGTATATCTCTTAAATGTCAACATATACATGTGTGATTTAGTTTACGAATATTTTTCAACGCCGAGAACCTCGATCAGAGAGTAAAAAAGGCGTAGTGTTCACAATGGTGTAAAACTAAAATGGGATATACCAGGCTAGGATTCGAGTTACAGGAACAAGGGCCAAACCAACCACCCAACAATGGAATCATCGAGCGAAAACACTTGACAACCTCCTGGAAGCAGCTTCTCTTGCCACCAGACCTTTCTCCATTAATTAGGAATATGGTGCTGTCAGTAAACACATTCCTTAAATAGTTGCCAATTTTTGAGTGTTTAATTTTTGGTGTCTAATTCGCATATATATGACCATTGCTCTTGATTTTCTTGGCTGTATATCTCTTAAATGTCAACATATACACGTGTGATATAGTTTTCGATGATTTTTCAATGCCGAGAACCTCGATCAGAGAGTAAAAAGGCGTAAGGTTCACAATGGTGTAAAACTAAAAAGGGATATACCAGACTAGGATTCGAGTTACAGGAACAAGGGCCAAACCAACCACCCAAGAATGGAATCGTCTAGCGAAAACACTTGACAACCTCCTGAAAGGAGCTTTTTTTACCACCAGACCTTTCTTTATCAATTAGGAATCTGATGCCGTCACTAAACACATTCCTTAAATTATAGCCATTTTTTAGTGTTTATTTTTTGGTGTCTAATCTGCATATATATCACCATTGCTCTTGATTTTGTTGACTGTATATCTCTTAAATGTCAACATATACACGTGTGATTTAGTTTACGAAGATTATTCAATGCCGAGAACCTCGATCAGAGAGTAAAAAAGGCGTCAGTTTCACAATGGTGTAAAACTAAAATGGGATATACCGGACTGGGATTCGAGTTACAAGAACAAGGGCCAAACCAACCACCCAAGAATGGAATCGTCGAGCGACAACACTTGACAACGTACTGGAAGCAGCTTTTCTTGCCACCAGACCTTTCTCCATCAATTAGGAATCTTATACCGTCACTAAACACATTCCTTAAATTGTAGCCATTTTTTAGTGTTTAATATTTGGTGTCTAATCCGCAAATATATCACCATTGCTCTTGATTTTCTTGACTATATATCTCTTAAATGTCAACATACACACGTGTGATTTACTTTACGAAGATTTTTCAATGCCAAGAACCTCGATCAGAGAGTAAAAAAGGCGTAAGGTTCACAATGGTGTAAAACTAAAATGTGATATACCGGGTAAGGATTCCAGTTACAGGAACAAGGGCCAAACCAACCACCCAAGAATGGAATCGTCGAGCGAAAACACTTGACAACCTCCTGGAAGCAGCTTTTCTTGCCACCAGACCTTTCTCCATCAATTAGGAATCTGATGCCGTCACTAAACACATTCCTTAAATTGTAGCCATATTTTGAGTGTTTATTTTTTGGTGTCTAATCCGCATATATATCACCATTGCTCTTAATTTTATTGACTGTATATCTCTTAAATGTCAACATATACACGTGTGTTTTAGTTTACGAAGATTTTTCAATGCTGAGAACCTCGATCAGAGAGTAAAAAAGGCGTCAGGTTCACAATGGTGTAAAACTAAAATGGGATATACCGGGCTGGGATTCGAGTTACAGGAACAAGGGCCCAACCAACCACCCAAGAATGGAATCGTCGAGCGACAACACTTGACAACGTACTCGAAGCAGCTTTTCTGGCCACCAGACCTTTCTCCATCAATTAGGAATCTAATACCGTCACTAAACACATTCCTTAAATTGTAGCCATTTTTTGAGTGTTTAATCTTTGGTGTCTAATCCGCATATATATCACCATTGCTCTTGATTTCCTTGACTGTATATCTCTTAAATGTCAACATATACATGTGTGATTTAGTTTACGAATATTTTTCAACGCCGAGAACCTCGATCAGAGAGTAAAAAAGGCGTAGTGTTCACAATGGTGTAAAACTAAAATGGGATATACCAGGCTAGGATTCGAGTTACAGGAACAAGGGCCAAACCAACCACCCAACAATGGAATAATCGAGCGAAAACACTTGACAACCTCCTGGAAGCAGCTTCTCTTGCCACCAGACCTTTCTCCATTAATTAGGAATATGGTGCTGTCAGTAAACACATTCCTTAAATAGTTGCCAATTTTTGGTGTCTAATTCGCATATATATGACCATTGCTCTTGATTTTCTTGGCTGTATATCTCTTAAATGTCAACATATACACGTGTGATATAGTTTTCGATGATTTTTCAATGCCGATAACCTCGATCAGAGAGTAAAAAGGCGTAAGGTTCACAATGGTGTAAAACTAAAAAGGGATATACCAGACTAGGATTCGAGTTACAGGAACAAGGGCCAAACCAACCACCCAAGAATGGAATCGTCTAGCGAAATCACTTGACAACCTCCTGAAAGGAGCTTTTCTTGCCACCAGACCTTTCTCCATCAATTAGGAATCTGATGCCGTCACTAAACACATTCCTTAAATTATAGCCATTTTTTAGTGTTTATTTTTTGGTGTCTAATCCGCATATATATCACCATCGCTCTTGATTTTGTTGGCTGTATATCTCTTAAATGTCAACATATACACGTGTGATTTAGATTACGAAGATTATTCAAAGCCGAGAACCTCGATCAGAGAGTAAAAAATGCGTCAGTTTCACAATGGTGTAAAACTAAAATGGGATATACCGGGCTGGGATTCGAGTTACAGGAACAAGGGACAAACCAACCACCCAAGAATGGAATCGTCGAGCGAAAACACTTGACAACCTCCTGGAAGCAGCTTTTCTTGCCACCAGACCTTTCTCCATCAATTAGGAATCTGATGCCGTCACTAAACACATTCCTTAAATTGTAGCCATATTTTGAGTGTTTATTTTTTGGTGTCTAATCCGCATATATATCACCATTGCTCTTGATTTTATTGACTGTATATCTCTTAAATGTCAACATATACACGTGTGATTTAGTTTACGAAGATTTTTCAATGCCGAGAACCTCGATCAGAGAGTAAAAAAGGCGTCAGGTTCACAATGGTGTAAAACTAAAATGGGATATACCGGGCTGGGATTCGAGTTACAGGAACAAGGGCCCAACCAACCACCCAAGAATGGAATCGTCGAGCGACAACACTTGACAACGTACTCGAAGCAGCTTTTCTGGCCACCAGACCTTTCTCCATCAATTAGGAATCTAATACCGTCACTAAACACATTCCTTAAATTGTAGCCATTTTTTGAGTGTTTAATCTTTGGTGTCTAATCCGCATATATATCACCATTGCTCTTGATTTCCTTGACTGTATATCTCTTAAATGTCAACATATACATGTGTGATTTAGTTTACGAATATTTTTCAACGCCGAGAACCTCGATCAGAGAGTAAAAAAGGCGTAGTGTACACAATGGTGTAAAACTAAAATGGGATATACCAGGCTAGGATTCGAGTTACAGGAACAAGGGCCAAACCAACCACCCAACAATGGAATCATCGAGCGAAAACACATGACAACCTCCTGGAAGCAGCTTCTCTTGCCACCAGACCTTTCTCCATTAATTAGGAATATGGTGCTGTCAGTAAACACATTCCTTAAATAGTTGCCAATTTTTGAGTGTTTAATTTTTGGTGTCTAATTCGCATATATATGACCATTGCTCTTGATTTTCTTGGCTGTATATCTCTTAAATGTCAACATATACACGTGTGATATAGTTTTCGATGCTTTTTCAATGCCGATAACCTCGATCAGAGAGTAAAAAGGCGTAAGGTTCACAATGGTGTAAAACTAAAAAGGGATATACCAGACTAGGATTCGAGTTACAGGAGCAAGGGCCAAACCAACCACCCAAGAATGGAATCGTCTAGCGAAATCACTTGACAACCTCCTGTAAGGAGCTTTTCTTGCCACCAGACCTTTCTCCATCAATTAGGAATCTGATGCCGTCACTAAACACATTCCTTAAATTATAGCCATTTTTTAGTGTTTATTTTTTGGTGTCTAATCCGCATATATATCACCATTGCTCTTGATTTTGTTGGCTGTATATCTCTTAAATGTCAACATATACACGTGTGATTTAGATTACGAAGATTATTCATTGCCGAGAACCTCGATCAGAGAGTAAAAAAGGCGCCAGTTTCACAATGGTGTAAAACTAAAATGGGATATACCGGGCTGGGATTCGAGTTACAGGAACAAGGGCCAAACCAACCACCCAAGAATGGAATCGTCGAGCGAAAACCCTTGACAACCTCCTGGAAGCAGCTTTTCTTGCCACCAGACCTTTCTCCATCAATTAGGAATCTGATGCCGTCACTAAACACATTCCTTAAATTGTAGCCATTTGTTGAGTGTTTATTATTTGGTGTCTAATCCGCATATATATCACCATTGCTCTTGATTTTCTTGACTATATATCTCTTAAATGTCAACATACACACGTGTGATTTACTTTACGAAGATTTTTCAATGCCAAGAACCTCGATCAGAGAGTAAAAAAGGCGTAAGGTTCACAATGGTGTAAAACTAAAATGTGATATACCGGGTAAGGATTCGAGTTACAGGAACAAGGGCCAAACCAACCACCCAAGAATGGAATCGTCGAGCGAAAACACTTGACAACCCCCTGGAAGCAGCTTTTCTTGCCACCAGACCTTTCTCCATCAATTAGGAATCTGATGCCGTCACTAAACACATTCCTTAAATTGTAGCCATATTTTGAGTGTTTATTTTTTGGTGTCTAATCCGCATATATATCACCATTGCTCTTGATTTTGTTGACTGTATATCTCTTAAATGTCAACATATACACGTGTGATTTAGTTTACGAAGATTTTTCAATGCCGAGAACCTCGATCAGAGAGTAAAAAAGGCGTCAGGTTCACAATGGTGTAAAACTAAAATGGGATATACCGGGCTGGGATTCGAGTTACAGGAACAAGGGCCCAACCAACCACCCAAGAATGGAATCGTCGAGCGACAACACTTGACAACGTACTGGAAGCAGCTTTTCTTGCCACCAGACCTTTCTCCATCAATTAGGAATCTAATACCGTCACTAAACACATTCCTTAAATTGTAGCAATTTTTTGAGTGTTTAATCTTTGGTGTCTAATCCGCATATATATCACCATTGCTCTTGATTTTCTTGACTATATATCTCTTAAATGTCAACATATACACGTGTGATTTACTTTACGAAGATTTTTCAATACCAAGAACCTCGATCAAAGAGTAAAAAAGGCGTAAGGTTCACAATGGTGTAAACCTAAAATGTGATATACCGGGTATGGATTCGAGTTACAGGAACAAGGGCCAAACCAACCACCCAAGAATGGAATCATCGAGCGAAAACACTTGACAACCTCCTGGAAGCAGCTTCTCTTGCCACCAGACCTTTCTCCATTAATTAGGAATATGTTGCTGTAAGTAAACACATTCCTTAAATAGTTGCCAATTTTTGAGTGTTTAATTTTTGGTGTCTAATTCGCATATATATGACCATTGCTCTTGATTTTCTTGGCTGTATATCTCTTAAATGTCAACATATACACGTGTGATTTAGTTTTCGATGATTTTTCAATGCCGAGAACCTCGATCAGGGAGTAAAAAGGCGTAAGGTTCACAATGGTGTAAAACTAAAAAGGGATATACCGGACTAGGATTCGAGTTACAGGAACAAGGGCCAAACCAACCACCCAAGAATGGAATCGTCTAGCGAAAACACTTGACAACCTCCTGAAAGGAGCTTTTCTTGCCACCAGACCTTTCTCCATCAATTAGGAATCTGTTGCCGTCACTAGACACATTCCTTAAATTGTAGCCATTTTTTAGTGTTTATTTTTTGGTGTCTAATCCGCATATATATCACCATTGTTCTTGATTTTCTTGACTGTATATCTCTTAAATGTCAACATATACACGTGTGTTTTAGTTTGCGAAGATTTTTCAATGTCGGGAACCTCGATCAGAGAGTAAAAAAGGCGTAAGGTTCACAATGGTGAAAAACTAAAATGGGATATACCGGGCTGGGATTCGAGTTACAGGAACAAGGGCCAAACCAACCACCCAAGAATGGAATCATCGAGCGAAAACACTTGCCAACCTCCTAAAAGCAGCTTTTCATGCCACCAGACCTTTCTCCATCAATTAAGAATTTGATGCTGTTACTAAACATATTCCTTAAATTGTAGCCATTTTTTGAGAGTTTATTTTTGGTGTCTAATCAGCATATATATCACCATTGCTCTTGATTTTCTTGACTATATATCTCTTAAATGTCAACATACACACGTGTGATTTACTTTACGAAGATTTTTCAATGCCGAGAACCTCGATCAGAGAGTAAAAAAGGCGTAAGGTTCACAATGGTGTAAACCTAAAATGTGATATACCGGGTAGGGATTCGAGTTACAGGAACAAGGGCCAAACCAACCACCCAAGAATGGAATCGTCGAGCGAAAACACTTGACAACCTCCTGGAAGCAGCTTTTCTTGCAACCAGACCTTTCTCAATCAATTAGGAATCTGATGCCGTCACTAAACACATTCCTTAAATTGTAGCCATTTTTTGAGTGTTTATTTTTTGGTGTCTAATCCGCATATATATCACCATTGCTCTTGATTTTATTGACTGTATATCTCTTAAATGTCAACATATACACGTGTGATTTAGTTTACGAAGATTTTTCAATGCCGAGAACCTCGATCAGAGAGTAAAAAAGGCGTCAGGTTCACAATGGTGTAAAACTAAAATGGGATATACCGGGCTGGGATTCGAGTTACAGGAACAAGGGCCCAACCAACCACCCAAGAATGGAATCGTCAAGCGACAACACTTGACAACGTACTGGAAGCAGCTTCTTTTGCCACCAGGCCTTTCTCCATCAATTAGGAATCTAATACCGTCACTAAACACATTCCTTAAATTGTAGCCATTTTTTGAGTGTTTAATCTTTTGTGTCTAATCCGCATATATATCACCATTGCTCTTGATTTCCTTGACTGTATATCTCTTAAATGTCAACATATACATGTGTGATTTAGTTTACGAATATTTTTCAATGCCGAGAACCTCGATCAGAGAGTAAAAAAGGCGTAATGTTCACAATGGTGTAAAACTAAAATGGGATATACCAGGCTAGGATTCGAGTTACAGGAACAAGGGCCAAACCAACCACCCAAGAATGGAATCGTCTAGCAAAAACACTTGACAACCTCCTGGAAGGAGCTTTTCTTGCCGCCAGACCTTTCTCCATCAATTAGGAACCTGATGCCGTCACTAAACGCATTCCTTAAATTGTTGCCATTTTTTGAGTGTTTATTTTTTGGTGTCTACTCTGCATATATATCACCATTGTTCTTGATTTTCTTGACTGTATATCTCTTAAATGTCAACATATACACGTGTGATTTAGTTTACGAAGATTTTTCAATGCCGAGAACCTCATTCAGAGAGAAAAAAGGCATAAAGTTCATAATGATGTAAAACTAAAATTGGATATATCGGGCTAGGATTCGACTTACAGGAACAAGGGCCAAACCAACCACCCAAGAATGGAATCGTCGAGCGAAAACACTTGACAACCTCCTGAAAGCAGCTTTTCTTGCTGCCAGACCTTTCTCCATCAATTAGGAACCTGATGCCGTCACTAAACGCATTCCTTAAATTGTTACCATTTTTTGAGTGTTTATTTTTTGGTGTCTAATCTGCATATATATCACCATTGTTCTTGATTTTCATGACTGTATATCTCTTAAATGTCAACATATACACATGTGTTTTAGTTTGCGAAGATTTTTCAATGTCTGGAACCTCATTCAAAGAGAAAAAAGGCATAAAGTTCATAATGGTGTAAAACTAAAATTGGATATACCGGGCTAGGATTCGAGTTACAGGAACAAGGGCCAAACCAACCACCCAAGAATGGAATCATCGAGCGAAAACACTTGCCAACCTCCTAAAAGCAGCTTTTCATGCCACCAGACCTTTCTCCATCAATTAAGAATTTGATGCCGTTACTAAACATATTCCTTAAATTGTAGCCATTTTTTGAGTGTTTATTTTTTGGTGTCTAATCAGCATATATATCACCATTGCTCTTGATTTTCTTGACTATATATCTCTTAAATGTCAACATACACACGTGTGATTTACTTTACAAAGATTTTTCAATGCCGAGAACCTCGATCAGAGAGTAAAAAAGGCGTAAGGTTCACAATGGTGAAAAACTAAAATGGGATATACCGGGCTGGGATTCGAGTTACAGGAACAAGGGCCAAACCAACCACCCAAGAATGGAATCGTCTAGCGAAAACACTTGACAACCTCCTGAAAGGAGCTTTTCTTGCCACCAGACCTTTCTCCATCAATTAGGAATCTGTTGCCGTCACTAGACACATTCGTTAAATTGTAGCCATTTTTTAGTGTTTATTTTTTGGTGTCTAATCCGCATATATATCACCATTGTTCTTGATTTTCTTGACTGTATATCTCTTAAATGTCAACATATACACGTGTGTTTTAGTTTGCGAAGATTTTTCAATGTCGGGAACCTCGATCAGAGAGTAAAAAAGGCGTAAGGTTCACAATGGTGAAAAACTAAAATGGGATATACCGGGCTGGGATTCGAGTTACAGGAACAAGGGCCAAACCAACCACCCAAGAATGGAATCATCGAGCGAAAACACTTGCCAACCTCCTAAAAGCAGCTTTTCATGCCACCAGACCTTTCTCCATCAATTAAGAATTTGATGCCGTTACTAAACATATTCCTTAAATTGTAGCCATTTTTTGAGAGTTTATTTTTGGTGTCTAATCAGCATATATATCACCATTGCTCTTGATTTTCTTGACTATATATCTCTTAAATGTCAACATACACACGTGTGATTTACTTTACGAAGATTTTACAATGCCGAGAACCTCGATCAGAGAGTAAAAAAGGCGTAAGGTTCACAATGGTGTAAACCTAAAATGTGATATACCGGGTAGGGATTCGAGTTACAGGAACAAGGGCCAAACCAACCACCCAAGAATGGAATCGTCGAGCGAAAACACTTGACAACCTCCTGGAAGCAGCTTTTCTTGCAACCAGACCTTTCTCAATCAATTAGGAATCTGATGCCGTCACTAAACACATTCCTTAAATTGTAGCCATTTTTTGAGTGTTTATTTTTTGGTGTCTAATCCGCATATATATCACCATTGCTCTTGATTTTATTGACTGTATATCTCTTAAATGTCAACATATACACGTGTGATTTAGTTTACGAAGATTTTTCAATGCCGAGAACCTCGATCAGAGAGTAAAAAAGGCGTCAGGTTCACAATGGTGTAAAACTAAAATGGGATATACCGGGCTGGGATTCGAGTTACAGGAACAAGGGCCCAACCAACCACCCAAGAATGGAATCGTCAAGCGACAACACTTGACAACGTACTGGAAGCAGCTTCTTTTGCCACCAGGCCTTTCTCCATCAATTAGGAATCTAATACCGTCACTAAACACATTCCTTAAATTGTAGCCATTTTTTGAGTGTTTAATCTTTTGTGTCTAATCCGCATATATATCACCATTGCTCTTGATTTCCTTGACTGTATATCTCTTAAATGTCAACATATACATGTGTGATTTAGTTTACGAATATTTTTCAATGCCGAGAACCTCGATCAGAGAGTAAAAAAGGCGTAATGTTCACAATGGTGTAAAACTAAAATGGGATATACCAGGCTAGGATTCGAGTTACAGGAACAAGGGCCAAACCAACCACCCAAGAATGGAATCGTCTAGCGAAAACACTTGACAACCTCCTGGAAGGAGCTTTTCTTGCCGCCAGACCTTTCTCCATCAATTAGGAACCTGATGCCGTCACTAAACGCATTCCTTAAATTGTTGCCATTTTTTGAGTGTTTATTTTTTGGTGTCTACTCTGCATATATATCACCATTGTTCTTGATTTTCTTGACTGTATATCTCTTAAATGTCAACATATACACGTGTGATTTAGTTTACGAAGATTTTTCAATGCCGAGAACCTCATTCAGAGAGAAAAAAGGCATAAAGTTCATAATGATGTAAAACTAAAATTGGATATATCGGGCTAGGATTCGACTTACAGGAACAAGGGCCAAACCCACCACCCAAGAATGGAATCGTCGAGCGAAAACACTTGACAACCTCCTGAAAGCAGCTTTTCTTGCTGCCAGACCTTTCTCCATCAATTAGGAACCTGATGCCGTCACTAAACGCATTCCTTAAATTGTTGCCATTTTTTGAGTGTTTATTTTTTGGTGTCTAATCTGCATATATATCACCATTGTTCTTGATTTTCTTGACTGTATATCTCTTAAATGTCAACATATACACATGTGTTTTAGTTTGCGAAGATTTTTCAATGTCTGGAACCTCATTCAAAGAGAAAAAAGGCATAAAGTTCATAATGGTGTAAAACTAAAATTGGATATACCGGGCTAGGATTCGAGTTACAGGAACAAGGGCCAAACCAACCACCCAAGAATGGAATCATCGAGCGAAAACACTTGCCAACCTCCTAAAAGCAGCTTTTCATGCCACCAGACCTTTCTCCATCAATTAAGAATTTGATGCCGTTACTAAACATATTCCTTAAATTGTAGCCATTTTTTGAGTGTTTATTTTTTGGTGTCTAATCAGCATATATATCACCATTGCTCTTGATTTTCTTGACTATATATCTCTTAAATGTCAACATACACACGTGTGATTTACTTTACAAAGATTTTTCAATGCCGAGAACCTCGATCAGAGAGTAAAAAAGGCGTAAGGTTCACAACGGTGTAAACCTAAAATGTGATATACCGGGTAAGGATTCGAGTTACAGGAACAAGGGCCAAACCTGTGACAACTCGAATTTCCGACATTCTTTATTCGCATTAAATGCACGTTGACTTTGACTATATAGTTGTGTTATGATAAACGTAGTGTGTTTGCATGGTTATGTGTGATTGTATAACTTGTGTACTGTTTGTAAAACTTAAACTAGCAAACCATAAAAGAATCTGACGAAACACAAGAGTGTTTCGCCATAACCAGTTCCGACGAAACAGAACTTGTTTCGCCATCTACATCTCGACGAAACAGTGTGTTTCGCCGAGCCCAGATCCGCCGAAGCCCAGTTCGGGCCCAACATGTTATTTCGAGTCTTAATACGTAAAACAACATCAGTTTCACACTTTCATCATAACAACCGAAACCCTAGAGCTCTCACTGTGACGGCAACCTTGTGTTACTCCAAAACCCGCTAGATCGGTTATACTTTGTCATTGCGGTTAGTGTTAATTCTTGTTTGATTTGTTTGAGTTATATCGGATGTTGATCGATTGTTTATGTTCTGATTGTTATGTGTTAAATGGGTATTCTGTTCTATCGATCAATCCGCATGATAATCATAGCTAGGGTTTGTAGAATTGGAGGTCACGTATCGATATTGATTGTGAAACTGATTAATATGTTCATTATCAGGGTTTACTATTCTGTAGATATTATATGTTTTGCTTGTCGTTAAACTGATAATACACATATACATAGGAAAGGATTTCGCATGAATGTATTACGTAAGCTTGATATGATACGATGTGTTGGAGGTAATACATGAGACTAAGATACATGAATATGAATGATTTCTGTGTTGTTGTTGATCGATGATGTTGATGACGGCTGTTAGCATGATTAGGGTTTGCTGCATGTAACTGATTGACGTAACTGATATTCACACGAAACAGGTTTGACGAAACGGACCTCTTGGCGAAACAGAAAGTGTTTCGCCAAGGACTTCCGACGAAATAGAATTTTGTTTCGCCAAGCAAAGCCACGACGAAACAGAATATGTTTCGTCAATTTGTGTTTCGCCACTATGTGTGTTTCGCCAACTCACTTGTTTCGCCAACTTATGTGTTTCGCCATCTATGTGTTTCGCCGAGCTGTGCTGTAACTTGAGTTAATTCTGATAAGTGTTAACTGGAATAATTAACTGTTGTTATATGTTAAACATGACTTGTATGATTGTGATTACGTGTTACATGCTTATACATGAACAACTGAAACACAAACTGATTATGTATACGTGCATACCTTAGGACGTGATTGATTATTTGCGAGCACTTACATACCTAGCATACCGAGCAAACCAAGGTGAGTTCACACAAGCCAAGGCATGGGGATTCCCAGGGGGGAATGGGGATTTGATGATTACTGTACATGTAAAGATGACAGAACCTACTGCTAGACTAGTAACACTTATTGAACGATCTTCGCACACCTGCCAAGGACATTGGCCGCGATATTATGACTGACTTCGCACACCTGCCAAGGACATTGGCCGCGAACTAAACTTACAACATCTTCGCACACCTGCCAAGGACATTGGCCGCGATACAAACAAACCTAGTCTAGAAAAACTTGGGGAAAGACCTTCCCCAACATCTTCGCACACCTGCCAAGGACATTGGCCGCGATGGAAACTAATATGATACATTGTAACGAACGAACATACTACTACTCACGCTATACTGTTACTGAACTATTAACTGTGAACTCGCTCAACTAGTTGTTGACTCTCTCTTACATGCCTTGCAGGACCTTAGGTACATATGGAGCTTGCACAGGAAGGAGCAGGTCGTTGTGGGATACGGATCGTAGACGATATTTGAACTTATAACTTACTTTGGGTTTTCATTATTATGCTTCCGCTACTTAAACAATGTTTGGTTATGAACATCAGTCATGTCAAGATGAATCACATTTTTTTTTATTTTATACATTTAAATACTATGTTTGATATGATTGATGGCTTGATCCTGGTCAGTCACGCCTCCAAGAGGTGATACTCCGCGTGTGGATTTTGGGGGTGTGACAGATTGGTATCAGAGCCATTGGTTATAGAGAACTTGGTTTTAATAAAGGGAAAACGATTTTGTTAAAACCAGACTATAACCAGAACAGTGCTCTCAACGATCCACAACGACGCTTCGCTCCACGTGCAAGGCTCAACATCATAGGTATTACTATTCATGTTACTTTACCTACATGCTAGAACTACATAGACCTTTGCTCGTGGTATGCTTAGATCACAGAACTTGCTATATGTTATTGCTTGAGAATACTCGTGTGCTCCCTCTCTTCTGTCATCGCACAATTCGCGAACCTATCTCACTTACGTTATCTTTACTATGAAGATTCATGTCTGGACGTATCAACATGACTCAGGACCAGTTGACGGCCCTCATTAACGAACGAGTTACTGCGGCAGTTGCAGCCGCACAAGCAGGAGGTATACCCTGCAGTTACAACTCACACTAGGATCCTTAGATCCTACATTCCTAAATCAACTCTCGTGTTTAAACTTGTCCTAATTCTTTTACACAACAGGTCAAGCACCTGTTTGCACTTTCAAGACTTTCATGGACTGTCGTCCATCCACTTTCAGCGGCACTGAAGGAGCCGTAGGTCTCCTGCACTGGTTTGAAAAGATAGAGTCTGTGTTTGAGATGTGTGAATGCCCTGAGGCACGCAGGGTGAAATATGCTACCGGTACCCTCGAGGGTTTAGCCCTCACATGGTGGAAAGCTCAGGTCCAAATACTGGGGTTGGTTGCTGCTAACGCCACCCCATGGAACAATTTCAAAGAGATGATCAAGGAAGAATACTGCAGTCGAGATGATATTCATAAGCTGGAAGTCGAGTTTTTCAACCTCAAGATGACGGGGTCTGAGATTGAAGCGTATACCAAAAGATCGAATGAGCTTGCGTTACTGTGTCCTACTCTGGTGGACAAACGTATCGAACTTTATCTTAAGGGTCTGGTGCCAGAGATCCAAAGTCATGTGACTTCAGCAAATCATGCCACTTACCAGCAGGTTGTTCAGTTGGCTCACCGTCTCACTGATCAGGCGGTGGAACAAAACAGGTTGCCTAAACGCATCAGCGCTACTGCTACCGCTACCACTTCAGTTACTCCTGCTACTCCCAGCGACAATAAAAGGAAATGGGAGGGGGATTCTAGCAAGGGTTCAGCTACTGTTCAGTCTCAAGCTCAGCAACGCAAAACAAATGACCACCAGAGTCCGAATCAGCAATCATCAGGTGGTCAAGGGCAGAGTGGATATCGGGGAATTCACCCATGGTGTAGAAGGTGCAATAAACACCACAGTGGAAGATGCCGCAGGGAACAGTGTCAAAGATGCCTCAAGATGGGTCATGAGGCTAAGGATTGTAGAAGCGTACGGCCAGCAAATCAGAACCAGCAACAACAACCACCTGATCCACGAAACCAGCCTCAGCAGCAGCAGGGAAACAGGGGATGCTACCAGTGTGGGGCTGAAGGTCATTACAAGCGGGATTGCCCTCAGTCAAACCAGAACCAGAACAATAACAACAACAACAATCAAGGCAATGGGAACAAAAACAACGGTGGGAACAACAACAACAATGGTGCTAGAGGCCGTATGTTTGTGATCGGGCAGGGTGATGCAAGGAATGATCCCAACGTAGTTATGGGTAAGTTTCTTCTTGACGACTATTATGTTACTGTACTATTTGATTCTGGTGCGGATACAAGTTACATGTCTCTAAAAGCTAGTGAAATGTTAAAACGTGCACCAACTCTCTTAAACACCAAACATGTCGTAGAGTTAGCTAACGGTAAAAGCCTAGAGGCCACGCACATAGTTAAAGGGTGTAATCTTATCCTCGCTGATCAGACTTTCTCCATCGATCTCATTCCTATACCCTTGGGTAGCTTTGACGTCGTCATTGGTATGGATTGGTTATCTCAACAACAAGCGGAGATTTTATGCAAAGAAAAAGTTATTCGTATTCCTCGGTCGGGCAAGGAACCTCTCGAAGTTCAAGGCGATAAGAGTGGTGTCGTGAGTGGCATTATCTCCTTTTTGAAGGCTCAGAAGTGTTTACGCAAGGGGCACACTGCTATATTAGCACTCGTTACAGATACCTCGAAGAAAGAGAAGAAGATTGAGGATATTCCAGTGGTACGCGATTTTCCTCAAGTATTTCCAGAAGAGTTACCCGGGTTACCGCCTCATCGTCAGGTTGAATTTCAGATCGAGCTCGCTCCAGGAGCAGCACCCATAGCTCGAGCACCTTATCGCTTAGCTCCAACTGAATTGGAAGAACTGTCAAAGCAGCTACAAGAACTCTTGGAAAAGGGTTTTATACGTCCTAGCTCTTCGCCTTGGGGAGCTCCAGTGTTATTCGTAAAGAAGAAAGACGGTACGTTCAGGATGTGTATAGACTACCGTGAACTCAACAAGGTGACGATCAAGAATCGTTATCCTCTTCCGCGCATAGATGATTTATTCGACCAGCTGCAAGGGTCGAGCTACTATTCTAAGATAGACTTAAGGTCAGGATACCACCAGCTGAGAGTCCGGGATGAAGACGTCTCCAAAACAGCGTTCAGAACACGCTACGGCCACTACGAGTTTATGGTCATGCCATTTGGGCTAACGAACGCGCCTGCCGTATTTATGGATCTTATGAACAGGGTGTGCAAACCCTATCTCGACAAGTTCGTCATTGTTTTTATTGACGACATCCTGATTTATTCGAAGAGTCAGGAGGAACACGAGCAGCACCTACGACTTATACTGGAACTTCTACGAACGGAACAGCTATACGCTAAGTTTTCTAAATGTGACTTCTGGCTTCGTGAAGTCCACTTTTTAGGCCACGTGGTGAACAAAGATGGGATCCATGTCGATCCATCCAAGGTAGATTCGATCAAGAATTGGCCTGCGCCTCGTACACCAACCGAAATACGCCAATTCTTGGGTTTGGCGGGTTATTACAGACGTTTCATCAAAGACTTCTCAAAGATTGCTCAGCCGCTTACACTGTTGACGCAGAAGGGTGTTGTTTATCGTTGGGGTAACGCACAGGAAACAGCGTTTCAGCACTTAAAGGATAGACTATGTAGCGCACCTATCCTCTCACTGCCTGAAGGCACGGACGATTTCGTAGTCTACTGCGACGCATCTATCCAAGATCTTGGATGTGTATTGATGCAGAGGGATAGAGTTATTGCTTATGCTTCGCGCCAACTTAAGGTTCACGAACGGAATTACACTACACACGACCTAGAGCTGGGAGCGGTCGTCTTTGCACTTAAGATATGGCGACACTATTTGTACGGTACCAAATGTGCTATCTACACTGACCACAGAAGCCTCGAACATATATTCAAACAGAAGGAACTGAATATGCGACAGCGACGATGGGTTGAACTGTTAAATGACTACGAATGCTCAATCAGGTACCATCCAGGCAAAGCCAATGTTGTGGCTGACGCCCTCAGTCGGAAGGACACCGCGCCTAAGCGCGTACGAGCTTTACAACTCACCATACAGTCTAACCTTCCTTCCCAGATACGGGATGCTCAGACAGAAGCATTGAAACCAGAAAATGTCAGGGCTGAAGCCCTACGTGGCTCAAGACAACGTTTAGAACAGAAGGAAGATGGTGCTTACTACGTTACAGGACGCATTTGGGTTCCACTTTATGGCAACTTACGTGAGCTAGTGATGGATGAAGCTCATAAGTCTCGCTACTCGGTACACCCTGGTTCGGATAAAATGTACCACGATATTAAGACTACATATTGGTGGCCTAGCATGAAGGCCCACATAGCCACATACGTTAGCAAATGCTTGACTTGTGCGAGAGTCAAGGCAGAATACCAGAAACCTTCAGGTCCACTTCAACAACCTGAGATACCACAATGGAAATGGGAACAAATTTCCATGGATTTTGTTACTGGCTTACCTAGATCTCAGCGCGGAAACGATACTATTTGGGTGATCGTGGATCGACTCACTAAGTCTGCTCACTTCCTGGCAATCAAGGAAACGGATAAGTTCTCCACACTAGCAGACATATATCTTAAAGAAGTGGTCTCAAGGCACGGTGTGCCAACCTCCATCATCTCTGATCGTGACGCACGTTTTACTTCAGAACTGTGGCAAGCAATGCATAAATCTTTTGGCTCTCGTTTAGACATGAGCACAGCTTATCATCCTCAGACCGATGGGCAGTCTGAGCGCACTATTCAAACTCTAGAAGACATGCTACGGGCGTGCGTAATAGACTTTGGCAATGGTTGGGAAAAACATCTGCCACTTGTGGAATTTTCGTATAACAACAGCTACCACACCAGCATTAAAGCTGCACCATTCGAGGCACTATACGGGCGTAAGTGCCGGTCACCTCTTTGTTGGGCAGAGGTGGGAGAAAGTCAAATCACAGGTCCAGAAATGGTAGTCGATACTACAGAAAAGATTGCACAAATACGACAACGCATGGCGGCAGCACGCGACCATCAGAAAGCATACGCTGATTTAGACAGAAAACTACTCGAATTCCAAGTTGGGGATCGAGCGCTACTTAAAGTTTCACCCTGGAAGGGTGTGGTTCGTTTTGGCAAACGCGGCAAACTAAATCCACGATATGTTGGACCTTTCGAAGTTACAGAGAAAATAGGCAAAGTGGCCTACAGATTGAACTTACCACCTGAACTCGGTGCAGTTCACAACGTCTTTCACGTGTCGAATCTGAAGAAGTGTACGTCAGATGAGACCCACATAGTTCCCTTGAAGGAACTCACTATCGACGAACGGTTGCACTTCGTCGAGGAACCTGTTGAAATCACGGACCGGGATGTTAAGGTCCTCAAGAACACGAGAATCCCTCTTGTACGAGTTCGTTGGAACTCCCGCCGCGGCCCAGAGTTCACCTGGGAGCGTGAAGATCAAATGGAACTCAAATATCCCCAGTTATTCGGAAACCAAGCAACCACTACTGAGGCTGAAGCTACCAATGCAGAATTTCGGGACGAAATTCCAAATCAACGGGGGGATAATGTGACACCCCAAGAAAACCAGTAATCTTCGCAAACCTGCTCGAGGAGCCGCGATACGACACAGGTAAACAACGTCACACTACTAGCTTCCTCAGTAACTGCATGCTAAATTTCGGGACGAAATTTCTTTCAAGTTGGGGATAATGTGACAACTCGAATTTCCGACATTCTTTATTCGCATTAAATGCACGTTGACTTTGACTATATAGTTGTGTTATGATAAACGTAGTGTGTTTGCATGGTTATGTGTGATTGTATAACTTGTGTACTGTTTGTAAAACTTAAACTAGCAAACCATAAAAGAATCTGACGAAACACAAGAGTGTTTCGCCATAACCAGTTCCGACGAAACAGAACTTGTTTCGCCATCTACATCTCGACGAAACAGTGTGTTTCGCCGAGCCCAGATCCGCCGAAGCCCAGTTCGGGCCCAACATGTTATTTCGAGTCTTAATACGTAAAACAACATCAGTTTCACACTTTCATCATAACAACCGAAACCCTAGAGCTCTCACTGTGACGGCAACCTTGTGTTACTCCAAAACCCGCTAGATCGGTTATACTTTGTCATTGCGGTTAGTGTTAATTCTTGTTTGATTTGTTTGAGTTATATCGGATGTTGATCGATTGTTTATGTTCTGATTGTTATGTGTTAAATGGGTATTCTGTTCTATCGATCAATCCGCATGATAATCATAGCTAGGGTTTGTAGAATTGGAGGTCACGTATCGATATTGATTGTGAAACTGATTAATATGTTCATTATCAGGGTTTACTATTCTGTAGATATTATATGTTTTGCTTGTCGTTAAACTGATAATACACATATACATAGGAAAGGATTTCGCATGAATGTATTACGTAAGATTGATATGATACGATGTGTTGGAGGTAATACATGAGACTAAGATACATGAATATGAATAATTTCTGTGTTGTTGTTGATCGATGATGTTGATGACGGCTGTTAGCATGATTAGGGTTTGCTGCATGTAACTGATTGACGTAACTGATATTCACACGAAACAGGTTTGACGAAACGGACCTCTTGGCGAAACAGAAAGTGTTTCGCCAAGGACTTCCGACGAAATAGAATTTTGTTTCGCCAAGCAAAGCCACGACGAAACAGAATATGTTTCGTCAATTTGTGTTTCGCCACTATGTGTGTTTCGCCAACTCACTTGTTTCGCCAACTTATGTGTTTCGCCATCTATGTGTTTCGCCGAGCTGTGCTGTAACTTGAGTTAATTCTGATAAGTGTTAACTGGAATAATTAACTGTTGTTATATGTTAAACATGACTTGTATGATTGTGATTACGTGTTACATGCTTATACATGAACAACTGAAACACAAACTGATTATGTATACGTGCATACCTTAGGACGTGATTGATTATTCGCGAGCACTTACATACCTAGCATACCGAGCAAACCAAGGTGAGTTCACACAAGCCAAGGCATGGGGATTCCCAGGGGGGAATGGGGATTTGATGATTACTGTACATGTAAAGATGACAGAACCTACTGCTAGACTAGTAACACTTATTGAACGATCTTCGCACACCTGCCAAGGACATTGGCCGTGATATTATGACTGACTTCGCACACCTGCCAAGGACATTGGCCGCGAACTAAACTTACAACATCTTCGCACACCTGCCAAGGACATTGGCCACGATACAAACAAACCTAGTCTAGAAAAACTTGGGGAAAGACCTTCCCCAACATCTTCGCACACCTGCCAAGGACATTGGCCGCGATGGAAACTAATATGATACATTGTAACGAACGAACATACTACTACTCACGCTATACTGTTACTAAACTATTAACTGTGAACTCGCTCAACTAGTTGTTGACTCTCTCTTACATGCCTTGCAGGACCTTAGGTACATATGGAGCTTGCACAGGAAGGAGCAGGTCGTTGTGGGATACGGATCGTAGACGATATTTGAACTTATAACTTACTTTGGGTTTTCATTATTATGCTTCCGCTACTTAAACAATATTTGGTTATGAACATCAGTCATGTCAAGATGAATCACATTTTTTTTATTTTATACATTTAAATACTATGTTTGATATGATTGATGGCTTGATCCTGGTCAGTCACGCCTCCAAGCGGTGATACTCCGCGTGTGGATTTTGGGGGTGTGACAAAACCTACCACCCAAGAATGGAATCGTCGAGCGAAAACACTTGACAACCTCCTGGAAGCAGCTTTTCTTGCCACCAGACCTTTCTCCATCAAATAGGAATCTGATGCCGTCACTAAACACATTCCGTAAATTGTAGCCATTTTTTGAGTGTTTATTTTTTGGTGTCTGATCCGCATATATATCACCATTGCTCTTGATTTTGTTGACTGTATATCTCTTAAATGTCAACATATACACGTGTGATTTAGTTTACGAAGATTTTTCAATGCCGAGAACCTCGATCAGAGAGTAAAAAAGGCGTCAAGTTCACAATGGTGTAAAACTAAAATGGGATATACTGGGCTGGGATTCGAGTTACAGGAACAAGGGCCCAACCAACCACCCAAGAATGGAATCGTCGAGCGACAACACTTGACAACGTACTGGAAGCAGCTTTTCTTGCCACCAGACCTTTCTCCATCAATTAGGAACCTGATGCCGTCACTAAACGCATTCCTTAAATTGTTGCCATTTTTTGAGTGTTTATTTTTTGGTGTCTAATCTGCATATATATCACCATTGTTCTTGATTTTCTTGACTATATATCTCTTAAATGTCAACATATACACGTGTGATTTAGTTTACGAAGATTTTTCAATGCCGAGAACCTCATTCAAAGAGAAAAAAGGCATAAAGTTCATAATGGTGTAAAACTAAAATTGGATATACCGGGCTAGGATTCGATTTACAGGAACAAGAGCCAAACCAACCACCCAAGAATGGAATCGTCGAGCGAAAACACTTGACAACCTCCTGAAAGCAGCTTTTCTTGCCACTAGACCTTTCTCCATCAATTAGGAATCTGATGCCGTTACTAAACACATTCCATAAATTGTAGCCATTTTTTTAGTGTTTATTTTTTGGTGTTTAATCCGCATATATATCACCATTGCTTTTGATTTTCTTGACTGTATATCTTTTAAATGTCAACATACACACGTGTGATTTAGTTTACGAAGATTTTTCAATGCCGGGAACCTCGACCAGAGAGTAAAAAAGGTGTAAGGTTAACAATGGTGTAAAACTAAAATGGGATATACCGGGCTAGGATTTGAGTTACACGAACAAGGGCCAAACCTACCTAGCAAGAATGGAATCGTCGAGAGAAAACACTTGACAACCTCCTGAAAGCAGATTGTAGCCATTTTTTAAGTGTTTATTTTTTGGTGTCTGATCCGCATATATATCACGACTGCACTTGATTTTGTTGACAGTATATCTCTTAAATGTCAACATATACACGTGTGATTTAGTTTACGAAGATTTTTCAATGTCGAGAACCTCGATCAGAGAGTAAAAACGGTGTAAGGTTCATAATGGTGTAAAACTAAAATGGGATATACCGGGCACGGATTCGAGTTACAGGAACAGGGGCGAAACC
>JARYGA010005062.1:0-67175 GCA_030545235.1 Helianthus tuberosus
GGAAGATCGGGTAGCATTAGGGTTTGTAAACCAAATGAGTGTAGGAACTCATGTAACATGGTTTAACAAAGCCTACATACTAGATGAAACCTAACATAATTGTTTACGTTACGACCCGTTTAGGTAGCTTATGCTACTTTAACGCGTCGTTCGCGTGAAATGCGTTCGGACCGCCTAACTAGCCCTATGACAAGTGTTATATGCCTAAACATGTTATATAATCAGTTATGTGACAAAAGTTTAGGTTACATATGCTTAATTACCAATTATACATGAAAAGGGTATTCTGGTAATTTACCTAAGGCATATAAACTACTTATCATACAACTACTCAAACGATGTGACCATAGGGTATAACCTCGGAAGGTTATTCCCTACCTACTATGGTCACCTAATGTATTTGGTCGGATCCTAATGAATATTTACGAAGGGTCCCCGAATGCTAATCGTGATTCAAGTAGCTCAGGTATGAAACAAAGGTTTCAACTTAGAGCTCCTCAAATCAGATTCTAGTGAGTTTGGCAATGGGGGTGGATGGGTATTTATAGTTTTTGGGTAACCGTTAAGATCGTTTCATGGAAACCGTGCTCGAATCTTGTGCGTACACTTGTCCAATTGTTGTGGTAACCAAAAATGATCCCCCATGAGCTGAAAGGGCAAGTTAGAATGTGTGGGTGTGGATTAAACAGCTTGAATCAGCTGACTAATCGATCTTATTTGTTTTGGAAGGCTGACGCGGCCCGCTTCAGGATACACCAAAACTAATGCGGGCCGCATGGGGGTTCTGATCAGAAAATAAGTTTCAAAAATGACAGTTTTGGTCCCTGTTGTGTATTTAAGCCATTTCCGACACTTCTAAGGCCCGTAAAGCCAACTTTTAGGCCCTAAAATGATGCCTAAACATTGTGGACATGAAAAATGCTCAAAAATATCTCGGATGTCGGTTCGTTTGGCCGTACGATCGCGATGTTCGCTTAATTACGACGGAATGCGCTTAAGCGCGAAAGACGATCCAAATTGCGCGACGAATGGATTTTTCTCATGCCAAACACTAAAATAAAATATTATAGTGCTTACATAAATTTTTGGATGTCCGGATGTATTCAGAACGTAAGTTATGCGCGAAAATGCAAACTTGTGCACTTTTTGACACTTTTAGTCCCTGAATGACCCAAAAGTTTATTTTAGCACACCGAACCCCTCAAAGCCTATTTATAAGCTATGTGAAGGATATTTAGGGTATGTTTAACTTATGGTCATGTTCTGGAATGTCTGTTATAGTTCAAATTGGCATACTTTTGCAGTTTGTCAAGTTTAGTCCTTGTAAGCGAATAAACTAGATTTCGCCATACCAAAGCCTTCAAAACTTATTTCTAAGTTATGTAAAGGTTACTTAAGGTATGTTAAGCCTATTTCACTATTCCGGAGTGTTCGTTGCATTAAACTGGTTATATTTACGCATCAGTGCGCGTATAACCCTCCAGAAAGCGATTTAAAGCTTGAAATCGAACAAGAGTTGATATGTGTAAACGATACACATATTTTTACAAATCCCAAGTATGAAATACAATATTTCATTGGTTTGGCATTTGTTTGATGGTTGCAGTGACCCAGGTGTTACAGTGGACTCGATTAAGAACTGGCCTGCACCTCGTACACCAAAGGAAATTCGCCAATTCTTGGGTTTGGCAGGTTACTACAGGAGGTTCATTAAGGATTTTTCCAAGATTGCACAGCCTCTCACCTCACTAACGTAGAAAGGCGTTGTTTATCGATGGGGAGATGCACAAGAATTAGCCTTTCAGCATCTAAAGGATAGACTTTGTAGCGCACCTATCCTTTCACTGCCAGAGGGCACAGACGATTTTGTGGTTTACTGCGACGCATCAATTCAAGGTCATGGTTGTGTATTGATGCAACGAGATAAAGTCATAGCTTACGCTTCACGCCAACTCAAAGTTCATGAAAGAAACTACACTACGCATGACTTAGAGCTGGGAGCTGTTGTTTTTGCACTTAAGATATGGCGACATTACCTGTACGGTACCAAGTGTGCCATCTACACCGACCACAGGAGCCTCGAGCATATCTTCAAGCAGAAGGAACTGAATATGCGACAACGACGATGGGTCGAACTACTGAATGACTACGAATGCTCGATCAGGTATCACCCGGGCAAGGCCAATGTTGTGGCCGACGCCCTTAGTCGAAAGGACACCGCGCCTAAGCGCGTGCGAGCTTTACAACTCACTATACATTCTAGTCTTCCTTCCCAAATACGAGCTGCTCAGATAGAAGCATTGAAACCAGAAAACGTCAGGGCTGAAGCCCTACGCGGCTCAAGGCAACGCTTAGAACAAAAGGAAGACGGTGCTTACTACGTGACGGGACGCATTTGGGTCCCACTCTATGGCAACTTACGAGAGCTTGTGATGGATCAAGCACACAAGTCTCGCTACTCGGTACACCCTGGTTCGGATAAGATGTACCACGATATCAAAACTACGTATTGGTGGCCTAGCATAAAGGCCCACATAGCAACTTACGTCAGTAAGTGTTTGACTTGTGCGAGAGTCAAGTCTGAATACCAGAAACCCTCAGGCCTACTCCAACAACCAGAGATACCGCAATGGAAATGGGAGCAAATTTCCATGGATTTTGTTACCGGCCTGCCTAGATCCCAGCGCGGAACCGATACTATTTGGGTGATCGTGGATCGACTCACAAAGTCTGCGCACTTCTTGGCTATCAAGGAGACGGATAAATTCTCCACTCTTGCAGAAGTATACCTCAAGGAAGTTGTTTCGAGGCACGGGGTGCCCACCTCTATTATCTCGGATCGAGATGCGCGTTTTACTTCAGAGCTGTGGCAAGCGATGCACAAATCCTTTGGCTCACGATTAGACATGAGCACAGCGTATCATCCTCAGACGGACGGGCAGTCTGAGCGCACTATTCAAACCTTAGAAGACATGCTTCGTGCATGTGTAATCGACTTTGGCAACAACTGGGAAAAGCATCTGCCACTTGTGGAATTCTCGTACAATAACAGCTACCACACCAGCATTAAAGTTGCTCCGTTTGAGGCATTGTACGGACGTAAATGCCGGTCACCTCTTTGTTGGGCAGAGGTGGGGGATAGTCAGATCAATGGTCCAGAACATGTGGTGGACACAACCGAACGAATTGCTCAAATACGACAACGCATGGCGGCAGCTCGTGACCGTCAGAAAGTCTACGCCGATAAGGGCAGGAAACCACTAGAGCTCCAGGTTGGGGAGCGGGTACTACTCAAAGTTTCACCCTGGAAGGGTGTGGTTCGTTTTGGTAAACGAGGCAAACTTAACCCACGATACGTCGGACATTTCGAAATCATCGAGAAAATAGGCAGGGTGGCCTACAGACTGAACTTACCAGTAGAACTCGGTGCAGTTCACAACGTTTTCCACGTGTCGAATCTGAAGAAGTGTCTGTCAGATGAGACCCACATAGTTCCTCTGAAGGAACTCACTATCGACGAGCAGTTACGATTCGTCGAGGAACCAGTTGAAATCACAGACCGGGATGTTAAGGTCCTCAAGAGCACTAGAATACCTCTCGTTCGAGTTCGTTGGAACTCACGTCGCGGCCCAGAGTTCACCTGGGAACGCGAAGATCGGATGAAACAAAAGTATCCCCAACTGTTCGCAAACAGTACAACCACTACTGAGGCTGAAGCTACGGAATTTCGGGACGAAATTCCAGATCAACGGGGGGAGGATGTGACACCCCAGGAAAACCGGGAAAACCATACAACTTAACTAGCTTCCTCAGTGAGTGCTTACCAAATTTCGGGACGAAATTTCTTTCAACTTGGGGATGATGTGACAACTCGAAATTTAGAACCTTTCGTTGTATCTTGATGTAACATACTTGAACGTTATGTGACTAGTTGACTTGTTGGTTTAATGAATGTTATGAGTGAACATTGTGTGACTACGCACTATGCTTATATGTATGCGTGTGATTATGTGAACCGAGACACAAGGACCCGACTCGAGACCATGCGGTCTCGAGTGAACAGTAACAGTTGGGCCGGATTGGGCCATGCACCTCTTTAGTCCACTAGTATATAACCCTTGTTGTTAGCCACACTTGCCATTTTTGGGCAACTCACACACACTCTCCTACACACACACTCCCACACTCTCTCTCACTAAAACCCTAGCAACACCACCCTCCTCCCTTGTGTCGGATCAAGGATAGCAAGCCAAGCTCTCGGATTGCTTGTGTTCTTCACCCGGAGAATATCGGACAACAAACTTACTTCCCTTCACACACTCCTCACCAACCGGTTAGTGTTTTATGATGCTTGTTGTTAGATGATATTATGGATGGCATGATTTAACTAGCATAGTTTGTATGTATGATGATGTTCTTGTGAATCGGATGTGTATGATGATGTTAATAGGCTATCATGTCTTGATTACGGATTGGTTGCATGATGAGTTAATGATATCTTCTGATTGAATGTGATTTAAACCATTTATTGTTGATGTTCATGAAACCGGCTTACATATGTGTATTAGATAATGATCATGTTAACCGGATTGTATACTCTTGTGCTAAGAATCGAATGCTTAAATCAGACTAGTTGTAGAGTCGACTATGAGGTGTTATGTGATGATTTGAAACCCTTAGATGAGTATGTTTAAGTGTTTTGATTGTTATTCATGTTATGATTATATTAGAGTTCATAAAGATTGATGCTAAAAACCCTAACATGATGAACAAGTTTGAATATTTGATGAACTATTTGAATATATGTTGAACATGTTATGAACATTTAAAAGATGCCATGTTTAATCCAATTTGTTTGGAAATTAGACAACAAAACATGTTTGTATGGATAGTACACACTGTTGCATGAAATCAAAATCCCATTGGCTAGTACAATGTCGGAAATCAGCAGATGTTCCAGCCGAGACCTTCAGTCTCGACTCGAGATCACCATATGACAACTCGAGACCGCAGGTTGCGACATAGGTTGCAAGTCGAGAACCTCTAGTCTCGACTTGAGACTTCGCATTACCAACACACAAACAGCATAACTCGAGACCACGGTTGTGGACCGGTTACGACTCGAGACCGTCTAGTCTCGACTAGTGCATGTATAACTCGAGACCGCACAGTCTCGACTCAAGATCTCTAATCTCGACTCGAGACCACGAACACATGTTCACTGAGCTGGACTTGTTCACTATTACGGGCTTAGGAGATTGGGCTGGGCTGTTGGGCTTTATGTGTTACTGTTGAATGTGTATGATGTGCATTGGACTGCCATGAGAAACACTTGTTTGCAACGTGCTAGTATACATGTAGAATATGTACGTGCACTACTTGGATATGAACCTGACGTGAATGGTATCTATGTTAGGACGTAGTTGACCACTTACAACTTGATTGACCTTTCTGTGTATCTGCCGAGCAAACCAAGGTGAGTTCACACCCTCTACAAAGCATGGGATTCCCAGGGGTTGGGAATAGGGTTAAGGAACGTGGGTTCCTCGTCCTTTCTTGGGTAGGACAGCATTGGTTCAGGAATATAATTCCTCGTCCTCATGGACAGATAACTCGTACTAGACCAAAACTCTATCACGAAGTCCCTCCTTTTTATATCGACTTAATCGCCGGGCCAATGGCGAGCGGGTCATTAGTTAGATAGCGCTATTTAGGTTTGACAAACCTCACACCATGCCGCAGAGGACGGGCGTGAACTAATGGACTATGGCACGTCGGTGATGATAGACACCGACGCTAAGGGCACATAAACATGACTACAGTCAGCAGTCGATACGGTAACGAGTCTAGTGTATACATGGGGTAGCCCCCATGGCCGAAATGCCAGATAACTAACATGGGGTAGCCCCCACGGCTGTATTGCCAGAGTAAATGGGTAAACAAATCACGTTTTCAACTATGGGGTAACCCCCACGGCAGGATGCCAGTTAAGGAAACTGTTTTTTTGGATCAACCTAAAAATGAACACCCAACCGTGAACTCACTCAACTTGTTGTTGACTCGTTACTACATGCTTTGCAGGTCAATAGGTACTTAGCTGGAACTTGCATGGAAGAGAGTCGTTGTGGGACATGGACAGTTGTGTGCCGTGTTAAACTCTGAAACAATTAAACTTATGTTTTGGTTTTTAAACGTTATGCTTCCGCTTGCAACTTAAATTATGTTTTGTTTGGACACCAATTGTATTGGTTGAACTTTTATAATTACATGTTTGCTTGTTCAATATGATTGGTGGCTGGATCCTGGTCAGTCACGCCTCCAAGCGGTGGTATTCCGCAGGTGGATTTTGGGGGTGTGACACCGTTTCTGTAATAACTGTGGGAAGCCAGGTCATCTTGCCAATGTTTGTCGATTTGCTCAGAATCGGGCAGTTCAGAACCCGGCTCAACAAGTTGCTCAGCCTCCTGCTCAGCAACAGGGTCAAGCTGCACGACCACACTACCCACCTGGTGCTTGTTATAACTGTGGGGATCTGACCCACTACCGTAATCAATGTCCAAGATTGGTGAATGCAAACCAGAATCAGGCTCAGGCTCGAGGGCGAGTCTTCAACATGAATGCCCAAGAGGCACAGGCAGACGATAATGTGGTGAATGGTACGTTCTTTATTAATAATCAGCCTGCATCTGTTCTTTTCGATTCTGGCGCCGATAAGATTTTTGTGTCATTCTCTTTTGAGCCAATGCTTCGCGTGTCTAGAACGAAACTAGGAAAACCTTTGACAGTAGAAGTTGCTAGTGGTGAACCCATTGTTCTTGATTATGTTCTACGCAACTGCCAGTTGAACCTTAACGACCATCTTTTTCCTATCAACCTCACGCCTATGCAACTTGGAAGCTTCGACGTTATTGTGGGTATGGATTGGTTATCCAAGCATCACGCAGAGGTAGTTTGTTTCGAGAAGATAGTTCGTGTGCCGCTTTCGACATGCGAGATCCTACAGGTTCAAGGTGAGAAACCATCTGGTGGCCTCAAGCTCATGTCTTGTTTTAAAGCTCGGAAATATCTGCGGAAGAACTATGTGGCTTTCTTAGCACATGTTACAGCAGATAAAGGCAAGGGTAAGTCTATTTCAGATATTCCTGTCGTTTGGGATTATTCTGAAGTATTCCCTGAAGATTTACCTGGTCTACCTCCAGCACGCCAAGTCGAGTTTCGCATTGATCTCGTACCTGGTACAAATCCCGTTGCCAGAGCTCCATATCGTTTTGCACCGTCTAAGATGCAAGAGTTGTCTAAGCAGCTTCAGGAACTCTCTGACAAAGGTTTTATCCGTCCTAGATTTTCACCTTGGGGTGCTCCCATTCTTTTTGTTAAGAAGAAGGATGGATCCTTTAGGATGTGTATCGATTATCGTGAGCTTAACAAGCTTACCATCAAGAATCGATATCCCCTACCTCGCATTGATGATCTCTTTGATCAGTTACAGGGCGCTTCTTATTTTTCGAAGATTGATCTACGTTCCGGGTATCATCAACTTTGGGTGCATGAAGAAGATATTCCCAAGACAGCGTTCCGTACTCGTTATGGGCATTATGAATTCACAGTCATGCCATTCGGTTTGACTAATGCTCCTGCTGTTTTCATGGACTTAATGAATAGGGTCTGCAAACCCTATTTGGATCAGTTCGTCATTGTTTTTATTGACGACATCTTGATATACTCTAAGACGCGAGCTGACCACAAGCAACATCTTCGTCTTACTTTGGAACTCCTAAAGAAAGAGCAACTTTTCGCCAAATTCTCCAAGTGCGAATTTTGGCTTAAAGAAGTTCAATTTTTGGGGCATATTATCAACGAACGAGGTATTCATGTAGATCCCTCCAAGATCAGTGCGATTAAGGATTGGGATACGCCTACTACTCCTACTGAAGTTCGTTCTTTTCTTGGTCTAACGGGTTATTACCGCTGCTTCATTGAAAACTTCTCAAAGATTGCAGTTCCTCTAACTGCTCTAATTCAGAAAAACAAACCCTTTGATTGGGGATACAAACAAGAGGAAGCTTTTCAAAACTTGAAGCAGAAGCTTTGCGATGCGCCTGTTCTATCATTGCTTGAGGGTGATGATGATTTTGTCGTGTATTGTGATGCATCGAAATTGGGCCTTGGCTGTGTTCTAATGCAAAGGAACAAAGTCATAGCATATGCATCGAGGCAGTTGAAGATACATGAGAAGAACTACACCACTCATGATCTTGAGTTGGGTGCAGTTGTTTTGCTCTAAAGATCTGGAGACACTATTTGTACGGTACAAAATGTGTGGTTTTCACTGACCACAGAAGTCTTCAGCATATCTTCAACCAGAAAGAACTCAACATGAGGCAACGACGTTGGGTCGAGCTTCTAAACGACTATGACTGCGAAATTCGCTACCATCCTGGTAAGGCGAATGTCGTAGCCGATGCATTGAGTCATAAGGAACGTACTAAGCTTCATTATGTTCGTGTTCAATCTGTTTTTCAAGCTCGATCCGATATCCAGGCCCGCATTTCTCAGGCTCAACAATCTTGTGTTTCACAAGGTTTAATGGATAAGGAATTTCCCTATCACATAACACCTGATCTGGAACTGAAGGACAATGGATTATATTACTTCATGGACCGTTTGTGGGTCCCAAGCCAGGATGATCTTCGTACCTTGCTTATGGATGAAGCCCATAAGTCTCGTTATTCTATTCATCCGGGCTCAGATAAGATGTATAAGGATCTTCGTATTCATTATTGGTGGCCTGGTATGAAGAAAGACATTGCCTTATATGTATCAAAATGCCTTACGTGTCTTAAGGTTAAGGCTGAACATCAGCGTCCTTCTAGTTTATTGGTACAACCAGAGATCCTAGTTTGGAAATGGGAAAACATTACTATGGATCTTGTTACCAAACTTCCACGCACAAAGAAAGGCCATGATGCCATCTGGGTAGTCGTTGATCGTCTTACTAAGTCAGCACATTTCTTGCCAATCCGTGAGGATTTTCCTGCTGACAGACTTGCAAAAATCTATGTGGATGAAATTGTAGCTCGACATGGTGTTCCTTTGAACATCATTTCTGACAGAGATGCTCGTTTCACTTCTCATTTTTTGGAGAACCATGCAATCTGCTATGGGGACCCAACTTAATCTGAGCACAGCTTCTCATCTGCAAACGGATGGTCAATCTGAAAGAACAATCCAGACTCTGGAGGATATGCTTAGAGCTTGTGTGATCGATTTTGGTGGTAGTTGGGATTCACATCTTCCGTTGATTGAATTCTCCTACAACAACAGTTATCACACCAGCATCAAAATGGTTCCTTTCGAGGCTCTCTATGGTTGAAAATGTCGTTCACCAGTCTGCTGGAATGAGATCGGCGAGGCTCAACTTACTGGACCTGCCCTCATTTTAGAGACAATTGATAAGGTTAAGAAAGTTCGTGATAACCTTCAGACAGCTAGAAGCCGTCAAAAGAGTTACGCGGACCCAAAACGCAAACCCTTGGAATTTCAAGTCGGTGATCGGGTATTACTTAAGGTCTCACCTTGGAAAGGTGTGATCAGATTTGGAAAGAAAGGAAAACTTGCACCTAGATACGTTGGACCATTCAAGATTGTCAAAAGAATCGGTAAGGTAGCCTACAGACTTGAGTTACCTCCTGAACTTGGAAATGTTCATCCAACTTTTCACGTGTCCAATCTCAAGAGGTGTTTAGCTGATGAGAACCTCCACATACCGCTTAACGAAATTCGTGTTGACAAAACACTGAAATTTGTTGAGAAGCCAGTGGAAATCATGGAACGTGAAGTCAAGTGGCTTAAACGCAAGAGCATTCCCTTGGTCAAAGTTCGCTGGGAAGCTAAACGTGGACCCGAGTTTACTTGGGAACGCGAAGATCAAATGAAGGCGAAATATCCACATCTTTTCCCACGAGTTTCCTCTAAATAAATTTCGGGACGAAATTTCCACAAGTAGGGGAGACTGTAACATCTGTGCTTGTAATCATTGTGAATAGTCCAGCTATCAATAAAACAATGTTATTTGATCCCAATGTTTTTTTGGTTGTGTTTTACATTTTTCATGTTTTGACTTTTATTCAATTTCAAACTCAATATCACTTTCTGGAGAGTTATACGCAAACTGGTGCGTAAACGTAATCAGTTTAATGCGATAAATACTCCAGAACATCAACATATACTTAACATACCTTAAATAACCTTTACATAACTTAGAAATAAGTTTTAAAGGCTTTGGTATGGCAAAAACAAGTTAATTCGACTACAGGGACTAAATTTAACAAACTGCGAAAGTATGCCAATTTGAACTGTAACAGACAATCCAGAACATGACCATAAGTTAAAAATACCATACATATCCTTTACATAGCTTAGAAATAGGCTTTGAGGGGTTCGGTGTGCTAAAATAAACTTTTGGGTCATTCAGGGACTAAAAGCGTCAAAAAGTGCACAAGTTTACACTTTCGCGCATAACTTACGTTCTGAATACATCCGGACATCCAAAATTTTATGTAAGCACTAAAATATTTTATTTTAGTGTTAGGCATAAGAAAAATCCATTCGTCGGGTCATTTGGATCGTTTTTCGCGCTTGTGCGCATTCCGTCGTAATTAAGCGATCATCGCGATATTTTTGAGCATGTTTCATGTCCACAATGTTTAGGCATCATTTTAGGGCCTTGAAGTTGGCTTAACGGGCCTTAAACGTGTCGAAATGAGCCTTAAACACCAACAGGGACTGAAACTGTCATTTATCAAACTTATTTCTGATCAGACAAGGCCATGCGGCCCGCGTAAGGTTCGTGTGCATCCTTACGCGGCCCGCGTCAGGGTCCCAGATCAGATAAGATTGATTTGTCAGCAGATTACAGCTGTTTAACCCACAACCACAAACCCACACTTGCCCTTTCAGCTCATTAGGGGTCATTTTTAGGCACCACAACTTTCCAACAAGTGTACGCACGAGATTCAATCACATTTTCCAAGAAACGATCTTAACGGTTCGGGAAATACTATAAATACCCCACCCCCATTTGCTTCAAACTCACTAGAATCTGATCTAAAAGACTCTAAGTTGGAACCATTGTTTCATACCTGAGTTATTTTGATCTAGATTAGCATTCGGGGACCCTTCGTAAGTATTCCTTCGTTCTTTTATTGCTTTTCGAGTCCGAAAGTCAAACTTTGTTTGACTTTCTGCGTTGACCAGTTTATGGTCAATGCGAAGTTCGTTTGAACTTCGCAACGTGATTGTAATCACGACGGTTATAGTCCCTTGGGACTATGCCTACTGATTACCACGTTGTCTAGGGTCGTAAGGGTAAGCGATCTGATAAATCGCTTATACCTTCGAACCCGACCCATTTGGTCGATCATTAGGATCCGACCAAATACATTAGGTGACCATAGTATATAGGGAATAACCTTCCGAGGTTATACCTTATGGTCGCTTCATTAAGTAGTTGTATGATAGGTAGTTTATATGCCTTAGGTAAATTACCAGAATACCCTTTTCATGTATAATTGGTAAGTAAGCATATGTAACCTAAAATTTTGTCACATAACTGATTATGTAACATGTTTAGGCATATAACACTTGTCATAGGGCTGGTTAGACATCTCAAGTGCGTTTCACGCGCACGACGCGTTAAAGTAGCATAAGCTACCTAAACGGGTCGTAATGGGTCGTAAACACTTATGCTAGGTTTCATTTAGTATGTAGGTTTTGTTAAACCAAATTACACGAGTTTCCATACCCGTTTGGTTTACGAACCCTCATTCTATCCGATCCTCCGATTTAGGTCCGGTTTATTAACATAGTTACCTATATTAGGTGCCGTTTGATTCCGTGATCTCTATCATTGTTTGGTTGTCACTCCAGGACTACTGAGTAATCTCAAGTGAGTACATAGACCCCTCTTTTATTGTTTTCCAAACATTTTGGGGTGAAACACATGTGCCTACTTGTTACTTTCGTGCTTTCCTGTTTTCACATCATATACTTATTATGTTCGTTAGTACATTATAGTACATGATTTCATTACATTTCATACTATGTATGCCCATTGTGTGCGTACTTAGTACATTGCCTTACATTACATGCTATGTATGCCCATTGTGTGCGTATTTAGTACATTGGTTTACATTACATTTTATGCTATGTGTGACCATTGTGTGCATACTTAGTACATTGTTTTACATTACATTTTATGCTATGTGTGCCCATTGTGTCCATACGTAGTACATTGTTTTACATTACATTTCATGCTATGTATGTCCATTGTGTGCATACTTAGTACATTACATTACATTTCATGCTATGTATGCCCATTGTGTGCATACTTAGTACAGTTGTTTTCATCACATGCTTACATTTTGGTATGACATTTGGGTTGTTTACAATGGAACAATACATTCATTAACATTAGCTACGCCGTTCGTTAGTAGGTAGTGGTACCATAGGAATTGACAACTCCTGTTCCTGAAATCCTGGGTTTGTTTGGATTGGAAGGAATGACCGAATTCGATATACATAACTTAGATAAACCTTTAATTTGTTTAAGGGTTTATCGCCACAGTCTCAAGGCTTGGATGTATGCATTTTCACAATACCGCATAGATGTTTGTATCAGTAAAGCATGCATTTGTTCCACAAACCATAACTTTGACTTAAACTATGTTTAATTCAATACCCTGTTTTTGTGCATATTACCTATGGTTTGGTTGATATATTTCACATGCCATACATGACATTTTTGGGATACACATTATATGATTTACATCAAACATAAACATGTTGACATTGATTACAAATTTGGTGATTTACATTAGACATGGACATTTTGATATGGTTTACACAATAACACTTGACAATTGATTTGTACATGAACGAGTTACATTGGTGGTTGTTTGGGTAAGTGATTTGAGTAACGAGGCGTGTGTAATATGATACAAACATGGTGGATATGCCGCTGGTACTTCCTATATATAAGTCTTTGTATAATATTACATATCGTAACGTTATTTAAATCATTTCAGTATAGACATATTACATTTTATACAAATAACATACTTTTCACAAGACATTGTTTTACAAAACAGTTTATTTTATACAACTCATTTTACATGGTTATTCATTTAACCTTACTTTTATTTATACATATCATCTGATCTTATCATTTTTTTTTTCAAATGATTTACAAGACAAAGCAAATTACAAGGTTTGTGACTAAACATTTTCTTAAACACAAGTCATGAATCCTATTTTCACAAACCTATGTATCTCACAGGCATTTTTATGCTGACGTACCTATTTTCACATGTGTTTTCAGGAGCTTTTGCATAGGATGTTGATCAGGACACTAGGGCGGACCTGTGCCTTAGAGACTAAAAATGGAGATAGACTAGTTTAATTATGTTATGAACTCTTTGTTTCCTATTTAAGACAATATAACACTCTTGTTTAATAAATAAAATATAAATTTGTATGCCATGGTTGTGAAACAATAATTCTGTTACAACACTCCCCGACGTTTTCTGCCACGTTTTGTATGTTATACGTGGTCGGGGTGTGACAAAAAGAATTTTATGAATCAAAGAGGTGGAGTTACCCACCGAGTGAAAAGAATTCGGAAACACCCATGACTGGTCAGGCTTGGGTGACAGCGTTCTCTACGTAAAATCCTGACTTGCCGGAACTCTCAAGTTGGTAAATGTGGAGCATGAATCGACATTTTTCTCAAAATTGAAAACTGTTATATTTCGATTTACAAATGGTATTGTGATAAGTACCTACAAGTGGTTAATCAAGGTCATTAAGTTGAACTTGAGTTAACTTTCATTCAAGTGGTTGAGAAAACAAAGTGATGAAACCCCGCAAACTAATTTTTCGGAAAAACCATTTGATTAAAACAAACTTAAGTGTTTTGAAATCATAATGGGAAAATAGTTTGTTGTCAGGGGGAGTTCTGATTGTTTATGCCAAGTGGATGGCGATTTGATGCAATTCACATCGGTTTGTCAAAATTTCTTTAAATGGTTTTGAATTTTAGGGGGTGTAAGAAATTTAAAAATCCAAAAACATTAGATAAATTTGAAAAAGTAAAAAACATTAGAAAAATCAAAATGAGTTTTGTTGTGAAAAAGAGGAAATGATAGTACATCAGTAGACTGTCACAGTACGCTAAAGAAATGGAAAGTTAAAATGTGATAAACGGTCTCACTAAAGATGTGACGATAGGCTCAGCTAGACTAGTAGATTTGCGATAACGATACAAACTTAAATGAACAAGCCTAGTTCTAGTGGGAAACGCGGTTGAAAGCATAGTACGTAGTTTTATCCTTTGTGACTGTGTACCTACTCAGTAATCGCTGAATGCTAAAAGAGCATAAAAACTGGTCAGTGTGTGAACTTTCACAACTTGCTGAAAAAGTCACTGTGATTGTGCATTTCATTTTGCAAAGATTTAAACTTGTTTGATTTCTTTATTTTGTTTAAGCATTGGACATCCTCTGCGTATACGTGAGTATTGAACTGGATGTTAGTGCCTGAACGTTCTGCTTTATTTTTCTTGGTGTTTCGTTTAAATCTTGGATCACCTCTGCGTATATGTGAATATCGAACTGGTGGTTAAGATCTAAACATATTCAACTTGTTTTTATTTCTTATTTTGTTTAAACATTGGACTTTCTCTGCGTATCGAAAGATCGACCTGATTGTTAATGTTTAAACTTTCTGTGTTTTTTTCGCACATATCACAGTTGATGAAAGTTTAAAAGGCATTATTTGAGTCAGTGTATTGCATGATGAGGGGATATGCTGAGATCGTGGGGTCCATAAGAATTTAGTGCAAAATTAATATATCCTAACATATCGGTAAGCATTTCAAAATTTTTAGATTGAGTTTAAGAGGACAACAATATCGTCAATCTATGTGAATCGTTTAGAATTTAAAGTGTTTATAGCTCAACGGTGCTAGTGATTTGACTCAAAAACTGATATGATCCTCTTACACAAACTCACAAAAAAATTGTTTGTAAATATTTCGTTACTGTTTTTCTTCATACAAAAATCCAAAAAGATTGTGTTTTTAGCATAAATTTTGGAAAATTCAAAAAGATTTTATTTCATCTTATTTTCGACAACTGATGTTGAAAAGCTGATTTTCAAAATTCCAAGTGCTAAACATGATGAACAACAGGGTTGGGAGAGTTTGTTCGAATTGAGAATTGATTTTGAAAAGATTAATTGGTTCATTAAGTTGAAACAAAATTTTGAATAGTATTCTTACAAATGGTCATCAGAGATTAAAAATGTAAAAATCATGTTGAATAATATCTATAAGTTTTTTTTTTTAAATTTGTTAAATCTTAAAATTTGAGAAATTTATTGTTGGGTAGAGTTTTGTGCAGGTTGCCAGGTTCCAGATCCTGTTGCTACGGAGAGCCAGGAGATGTGGAGATCCCCGAGTATAAAGCCTGAGCAGAGTTTGAGTCAGGTTTCGATTGTAAAACAAAAACCATGTCAGATTGCGATCCCGGAACCACTTAAGGGGGAGTTTGCTAGCAAAGGGGAGTCTGAAGATGCAAGAGCCAGTTTCTGATCCTGAAAGTTTGTTAAAGTTAGAGCCAGGATTAAGATTCTGGGAATGACTGAGGGAAATAGGAGATTGAAGATTAGATCAACATTCAAGGGGGAGTATAGAAGCTGATGAAAGAAGATTGAGATAGGATGCTTACGCTGTCAGACACTTTGGAGAGAGCGAGAAGACTGATAAAGACTGAAGATGTGACATACCGAAGACTCGACACTGAAGACTTTGTTAACATCCAAGGGGGAGTCTGTTGGTGCATATGTCTGTCGACTTCATCTTGTATCGAGTCTTGTAATAGTCCAGATAGATCAGGGCACGATATACGAGAAAATTGTGAAATCATGTAGGATGGGCCATTTCGCATGAAATGGAATGTGTCCATTTCGCACGAAATGGCACTGGCCATTTCGTGTGAAGTCATCTCGTATGAAATGGCTGGCCTATATATATATGTGCCTTGTTCAAATCATTTGGAACAGTTGCTGATTCCAGAGCCGAAGTGCTGCTGACGTGTCATTTGATCTGTAAAGCTTTCAAATCAATATACAAGGCAATTAGAGTGTAAATCAAGCTGATTCAAAGTCGATACGTCTGTTTCCGCCTCTCGTATTGATTAGAACTCTTCTGAACGACTCGTTTTGGTCGTGCAAACGATCCTACAATGTTATAAAACTGATTTTGTGTCAAAACTTTGTGTTTTAAAACCCGAAAACTATTTCGTTGTAAAATGCACTTATGCGCATTTTTTTGACTTTTAATTAATAAAATTTTGACTCGTCACTTCGCCTAGTAAACGTGGGAATCAGAAGGTGCAATCGCAAGGGATTATAACCTTCGTGATTACGATCACGTTGCAAAGTTCAATTGAACTTTCACTTGACCAAAAAATGGTCAGAACCGAAAGTCAAACAGAAAGTCAAACTGTTTGACTTTTAGCTCAAAATAACTAAAATAAATGAAATAGACTAGGTGTGAGCACTTGGTTGTGTTGAGGAACACTTAAGAGCTCAGTAGGAGGCTTCCAATGAAATGACTGGAAACAAGCTCCAATTGAGTGGGAGAAGAGAATTTGTGAAATGAGAAATTTGGAATAAAGAATTCCTTTGCTATATATAGTGTTCTTGAGCTCCTATGATCAATCCAAGTGTCCATGAGGTGTCATGATCAGAGGAGGGTCTTAACACATGTCCAAAGGAGGTTAAAACCTAGAAAAATCGTGAGCGTGGGGAGCAAGGAATGAAACAAGAGGCTGCCACATTTCTGCTGTGCTGGGCACCCCATACGAACCGTATGGGGTCCCTCTCTACGGTTCGCAAAGCAGTCTTGGGGGCCAATTTTTGCATTTTGGCAGATTTGGCCCCTGGACTTGTATTATTGAGTTTTGTCACTTTTAACCTTTTTAACCTAATATTTAGGTTATATAAAGGTGTTAAGGCATGTGTAACTTGGATTTTGTCCGGAAATGTCATTGATATCATTTCCTTTGATAGTACGGTTACGCGTTTCGCAAATAAAGTATAAAACTTTATCGAACACGAAAATGATTGAAATTGTACAACGATTGAAGTTAATGCATTCTTGTAAATAAAATACAATATTTTATTGAATGTGAAAATGTTCAGAATTGTTCAATGATTAAAAATGTACAGATGTCACAACAACAAGTAGAGGTGGGTTGTGTTAAAGTTTAGGTTCAAATTTGATTCTGAATGGGAACAAGTAGAGGAGGGTTGTAATTTTAATTATGATATGGGGGTAAATATGTAATTTCATAGGGTAAGTTAATAACCGAGAGAGATGCAGAGTGTTAACTTTTTAAACCAAAAGGACTCATGCACCAAAAATAAGTTTAGGCGTTTCATGTTGATCCCGCCACCAAACCACAGTGACGCAAATTACACTTTACTCTTTTGTTTAAAATAGTTTAGTCAATATAATTAATTATTGTGAGTATAATGTAGTGCAAGCAATTCATTTTCATGTGTTTACAAGCTAACTAATTTATTTATTTGATTTTAGCTTTGGAATGAAGAAGGGTCTGCTCCTCAATCTCAAATTGAAGATTTATTCTTAGATGTAATGTCTGGATTTATTAACAAAGTGTTTTGATGGTGTAAGGGTACGTTTGGGTTTGATATACTTGAGTGGGTTAATATTAGTGAAGTTTTGATATGTATAGTTTTTATTTTGAGGCATATCTTTTGTGTATATTTGAAATTTTATTGGGAAATATGAATGGAAATTATGGAAATTTACAAAATTTTAAATAATTCTTATTTTTTCCTTTTGAATATTTGGTGCGGTTCATGTGGATTTGTTATTATTTGGTGGATAGGTGATTAAATGGTGTAGTGGTTCTGTGATTGATTTTGGATGTTGTTGAGAAATTAAATGGGAAGCGCACCAACAAATACCCCCATTATTTGATGCCCAATCCTAAAACCGCATCATCAAATAAGAATCTCACCTCCAAAAAAATGGTTTGCACCGGTGCGAATGAATGAACCAAACCTAAAATGAATAATAACCATGGATGACTAGAATATAATCAAAATTTAAATGAAGAACCGTAACAGAATCCAAGATCTGACAAACAAACAAAAAGAACTACAATAAGAAAATGAGTGAAAAAAATGAAGAAATAGCCTCACTAATATCAAAGAACAACCCAATGATTGTAAACTTTCCAATGGAAGAATCTCACCAAAATGAATCCACATGTTGTCGATTCAAAATCCCCTTTTATTTGTGTTTGAATGAAAATCGAAATCAAAATTATCTTCGGAATGTCTTTGATATTGAAGATACATATCCGAAGACGGACCTTCCTCGTAAAGGACGGACCAGATCACAATTGGACAAACGTCCTAGAGACCTCCGTTCCTCAGACTCCTGCGGACGGACCACCAATAAGTGCGTCCAGCCGAATGACGTCATCTCAGTTGACCAATATAAATACCCCCTCAAGTACAAGCTAAATACGATTTCCTGAACCCCCGTCCTATTTTCGCTGTCACACCCCGACCGCGTTAAAACAACAAACCGCGGCGGAAACGTCAGGGAGTGTCGTAACAGAATCATTGTTTCACAACACATGGATTGAAGTTTCGTTTTATTGAATTAAGTTTATTACATTGTCTCGAAAATTAAATACGAAACATGAACATATTGTCCTTTATTGTTATTAACTCACTAAGGCCTCGTCCCTCCCTATGTGAGCATGCATCATAATCATCATCAAACATCATCAATTATGGTACCTGAAACATATGTGAAAGTACGTCAGCATAAAAATGTCGGCGAGTACATAGGTTTTATTAACTCACTAAGGCCCCGTCCCTCCCTATGTTAGATTCATGGCCTTGAGTTCATATTGCAATACCTCGTCCAACTACGAGAGTTGTCGAGTGTATATCTTGAAAACAAAAGAATTTGATATTGCAGTATGTTTCTATCAACTTTTACAAGTTGATATATATGTATAAACCAAAACCATTATAGCCATGAATCTTAACTGAAAACATTTGTCTTTGTAAACCAAGTTGTTAATCGTTCTTGTATTAAAACCCGTATGGTTTATATCGTTAGGAAAACCTTATAATGTAACCTCGTTTTGAACACATTCATCCAAGTGATCTAGATAACACAACGACATGTAATGTGTTAAAAGCACTTGTATATAGGAAGTACCAGTGGCGTATCCACCATGCTTTTATCACATTACACCCGCCCCGTTACCTAATCACTTTCCATAACCCAATCGTTCAATTGTTCAAATAGTTCCAATTGTTCAAATAGTTCACATAGATCAAATAGTTCCAATGGTTAAAAAATCATATCGTTCACATAGTTTCAGATAGTTCCAGTGGTTCAAATAGTTTACATAAATCAGATAGTTCCAGTGGTTCAAATAGTTCAACTAGTTCACATAGATCAAATAGTTCCAGTGGTTCAAATAGTTCACATAGATCAGATAGTTCCAGTGGTTCAAATAGTTCAACTAGTTCACATAGTTCAATAGGTCCAGTTGTTCGTGTTTAAATTGTGAAAACTATCTTTTGGTTGTTTTATTGAATACATTCAAACCTGTGTGACTCGTCCTACTCGTTTAACTCGTATTAACAAACCATCAAAGGGTAAGTTAACAATCATCAGGTTCTGTCGTTACCCACATTACCCCCATAACCATGGTGAAAGTCCGATAACGGGATTTGTCAGATCTTATGGTATCATAATATCCTATGGTACCATAACGTACTACTGGTCGGCTTAAATAGTTAATGAATGTCATTCAATTCTCTTTCGACCAACGCCCCAACAAGTTTGTTCATATAATTGAAATCGTTGTGTTCAATATAAACCATAGTTCTTGTTTTAGTAAACTCGAAATCGTTTAGCACATATAAATCACTCCAAAACAATTGAAAGCGGTAAAAGAGGGGAACTATGTACTCACATCGAAGTGCAAAGTATCCTTGAGTAAATGAACTAGCAAAGCTCGAGTAAACCAAGGAATTCAAGTAGCACCTAGTAATCGAATCGCTAGTTCATAAATCGACACCTAAATCGGAAGATCGGGTAGAATGAGGTCTCGTGAACCAAATGAGTATTGGAACTCATGTGATATGGTTTAACAAAGCCTACATTCTAAATTGGAACCTATCCTAAGTGCTTACGACCCGTTACGACCCATTAAGGTAGCTTATGCTACCTTAATGCGTCGTTCGCGCGAATGCGCATTCGAGACGCCTAACTAGTCCTATGACAAGTATTATATGCCCTAACATGTTTAAATATGTTGCATAATCAGTTTAAGTGACAAAAGTTAAGTTACATATGCTTAAATACCAATTATGCATGAAAAGGGCATTTTGGTCATTTTCCTAAGGCATATAAACTACCTATCATACAACTAATTAAACTAAGTGACCATAAGGTATAACCTCGGAAGGTTATTCCCTATAAAACTATGGTCACCAAATATGCTTGGTCGGATCCTAACGATCGACCAAACGGGTCGGGTTCGAAAGTCTAAGCGGTTGTTAAGACCGCTTATCTTACGACCCTAAACAAGCACTAGACTAAAAGTGACGAGTTAAAGATGTTAAAACATGTTCAACTAAGTTAGAAAACAAGTTTGATATCAAAACAAAGTGTTTTGATACCCAAAAATAGCTTCCTTGCAAAATACGCATAAACACGTATTTTGACCGAAACTTTGACTCGTCACTTCGACTAATTAACGTGGTAATCAGTAGGTATAGTCACAAGGGACTATAACCATCGTGATTACGCTCACGTTGCAAAGTTCAAACGAACTTTGTGTTGACCAAATTCATGGTCAAAGCAGAAAGTCAAACACTGTTTGACTTTCATGCTTGAAAAGCAATAAAAGCATGAAAGAGGCTTACAAAAGGTCCAAGCAATGAAGATTGGAACTCAAAATTCTCACGTATGAAGCTTCACAAGTGAGAGCTTCAACTTAGAGAAGAATTGAGATATAATTGTGAGGAACGAAGTGAAGAACCCACTTCTATTTATAGTAAGCTTGGATTAACAAGATCATGACAAGTGTTTTTGTAAGAATCAAGGTTCAATCCTAGCCATACACTTGTGGAACATAGTTTTATATACAATGGGAGCTCCAAAACTAGTTCATAGTATTGAGAAAGTTGCATAAAAGACCCTCAAGTTCAAACTAGTTGCTGAAACTGAATTTCTGTCAACATGAAGGGCTCGCGTGCCGCCACAGCAACACCCTATTGCTGTGGCGCGATGCCACCACTCCCCAGTTCCAGAATGTTTTGAAAAATGGCAGAAATGGTCCCTGCAAGCATTAAACTTGATTTCTGACGCGTTTAAGCCCCCGTTAACCCCATTTCAAGGATTTACAATGAAGTTAAAGTATAGGGAACTTAAAATATGCTTGGAAATATCTCAGATGTCGGTTCATTTGGTCGTATGGTTGCGTTATTCGGTTAATTACAACGAAAACTCGAACGGACCCGAAAACGATCCAAATTGTGCGACGAGGGGTATTTTTGCATTCCAATCACTAAAATAAAATATTTTAATGATTATAAAAATTTTTAGATGTCCGGATATGTTCAGAACGTAAGATATGCGCGTAAATGCAAACTTATGCACTTTTCTAATAAGTTTATTTTTGCGCACCAAACCCCTCAAAGCCTATTTCTAAGCTATGTAAAGGATATTTAGGGCGTGTTTAACTTATGATCATGTTCCAGAATATTCGTTACCACATGAATCGGTATAGTTTCATAGTTTGACATAAATAGTCCCTACGATCTAATAAACTTGTTTTCGACACACCAAACCCTCCAAAAATTATTTCTAAGTTATGTAATGGTTATTTAAGGTATGTTAAGCCTATGTCATTGTTCCGGAGTGTTTGTCGTGTTAAACTGATTACGTTTTCGCATTGGTTCGCGTATAACTTTCAAGAAAGCAATTTAAAGCTCAAAATTGAACAAGAATTGATATGTGCAAAAGACACATGTATTTATACAAATCCCAAGTATGAAACACAAGATTTCATTGGTTTTGTATTCGTATGATGGTCGTAGAGGCACAGATGTCACATTCTCTCTCTACTTTCTCTCTCTATCAAATACTTATCCTCACGCCGGAGGGTGGTCGTAGAGGGGCCTTCCCATCTCTACGGCGAGCCTAACGGTTTGTTCTTTTGCAGGCTCAGGTCCTCGATTCTCCACTAAGATTCAAACTCAGATCTCGGGCTCCGGCCCTAGATATCGGATCTTCAATTGGCGCCATCCGATTTCACAGCTCACAGTCCTTCACTTAGTGAATTTCTTGAGCAACGAAACGACTGATCTATGGCGGCCCCAGGTTCCTTGAATTTGGGATCCACTGCTGCTAGTTCACAAACTACAGCTCTGACAAACGTCACTTCCATGGTTTCAGCTCCTATGAGCTAAGGGCCAGGAATAACGTTACCATTCATACTAATGACAACTTCACAAGCATCGGAATTCGATGCAGAATTTCTCTCCAAAAACGCCAGTCTCTTGCGACGCTTGAAAGCCCAGCAAGCTAGAGATGAACAGATCCTTGGTTTACGAACCAGGCTCTTTCATGATGACACACCGGTAAGGACTACGGGTCCTACGGCATTTGCCTCTCCTACTTTCTCCACAATTGTTACTCCAATAGGAGAAGCTTATAACAATTATTATATGCAGGGTTCCACAGGACCATCTCCAGCAGTCATGATACGAACGGATCCTCAAGTGGGCATAACTAATGACCCAGAACTCACGAAACCATACCATCCGGTATCAATGACACCAAAGTCAAAGACGGAGAATCTCTTGACAGTTTCATAGAAAGGTTCAATCCGGAGAATATGCAGATCAGTGGGGTAGTTGATCAACTGAGAGTCTCCGGCTTCTGTCATGGAGTCCGGAACAATCAGTTGGTTGAAAAGCGGCACGAAAACCTCCCAAAAATGATGGAAGTATTGATGGAACGTGTTCGGGCATTCGCCCGGGGGAAAAATGCCTGCAGTGCGGCAGCCGAAACAGAGCAAAAAATGTCCTCTTGGAAGAAAAACGGAGGATCTGTTTTCGACAAAACTCCAGCTGGAAATAGGGGACGAACGCACCCATATAACAGAAACGATCGATCTCAACAGGGAAGAAGCTCTAATTCAAGGTTCTATAACCTATCGGATCTCTCCAAGACTGCTAGCGAAATCCTTAGCACCGATGAAGCAAGCTTCCCCGCACCTCTGAAACTCCGAAACGCAGGTGATAAAAATTCCAAGAAATATTGTGATTATCACCGGGCGCGAGGTCACAACACGGACGATTGCTGGTCTTTAAAGCAGGAGATTGAGAAAGTTGTCCGCTCTGGAAAACTGTCGCACCTAGTAAAGGAAGTTAAGGAAGGCAAGTCTGTCACCGCTTCGATAGATAATCTGAATAACCAGTCTGGAATTTGCATGATAAGGAAGATAGATAATCAGGGCATCAAACAGACCAACCATCATTTGGCCGCTTGGATGCACCAACCGACCGCTTTCCCTCCTATAACTTCAGGAGAAGTAAAGGACGGACCCATCGTTGTGTCTGTAGTCATTGCAGGACACAAGGTCCGGCTAATCTATGTGGATAGCGGAAGTGCCTCCGAGATCATGTATCAACAATGATTCCAGCAGCTGGCTCTGCAAACCAAGGCAAAACTAATTCAGGTGTCCATGCCGTTGGTTAGTTTCTGTGGAGAAGTGGTCCAACCCATCAGGAAGATCACCTTACTAACAACCTTGGGTACCAGAAGTTTGGTGAGAACAGTAAACCTGACTTACTTGGTGGTTGGAGCAAGGTCCATGCACAATGTCATTTTGGGAAGGCTAGGGATGTGTGCCTTCGGTATCATCAGTTCAACCATTCATGGCTCCTTAAAGTTCCCCACCGAAGCAGGTATCGCAACCTTACACTCCGAGTCAACCATGTGCATCACCGAAATCAGACAGAGTGAAGGAAATAGTTCAAAACCCCCGACATTACTTACTGAAGAATGGGCTATCCATCCGGACTTTCCGAAACAAAAAATTGCCATCGGTGAGCAACTTCCCGCACGAATCAAGCGGCGATTATGGAAGCTGTTGTCTACTTCCCTTGACATATTTTCTTGGCAAACCTCTGACATGGTCGGAGTTCCCCGGGTTTTGGCCAAACATAAGTTGAAAGTGTCGCATGCGGTCAAGCCTATAGCCCAAAGAAAAAGGAACATGGCTCCGGCTCGGCACAGAGCCATTGCTGAGGATGTACAAAAACTGTTAAGCACCATAATCATCAGGGAAGTACGATACCAAACATGGGTCTCCAACCCTGTAATGGTCACCAAAAAAGACAACACATGGAGAATGTGCGTCGATTTCTCCGACCTCAATAACGCATGCCCAAAAGACTGTTATCCCTTTCCGGAGATTGATTTGAAAATTGATTCTTTGGCAAGTTTCCACCTCAAGTGCTTCTTAGACGCATATAAGGGGTACCACCAGATACAGATGGCTTTGGAAGACGAAGACAAGACAACATTTGTAACAAACAAAGGCTTTTTCTGTTACACTAAAATGCCGTTTGGATTGAAAAACGATGGGGCAACTTATCAAAGGTTAATGGACAAAGCCTTCAAGGGTCAAATTGGTTGGAACCTGGAGATCTATGTAGACGATCTGGTCCTCAAAAGTGCGACCGAAGACGATATGATAGACGACATACTCTAAACCTTCACAAGGATTCGGAGTATAAATCTAAAATTAAACCCAAAGAAGTGCTCCTAAGGTTTGGAAGAAGGTAAATTCCTGGGAGTTTGGATAACCCAGTCCGGAATTCAAGCTCATCCAGACAAGGTTCAGGCCGTAGTCTCCATGTTGCCTCCAAAGACGGTAAAAGAAATTCAATCTCTGAATGGCAAATTAGTAGCATTACACGGTTCATCTCCAAGGCTGCCGACCGCACCATACCCTTCATGAATGCCTTGAAAAAGAGCACTGGTAAAGGGAAAATTGAATTGATGATAGAATCCAACTTCGCTTTCCAAGAGCTGAAAGTCTACTTAGGGTCCCTACCTACCCTGACCGCTCCAATAACAGGCGAAACAGTCACCGTGTATTTGTCCGCCTCTCATTTCGCCATCAGTGCGGTAATCGTGGTGCATCGGAATCAAGCTCAGATTCCGGTATATTACGTAAGCCGCGTCCTAAAGGACTATGAAACCAAATATCCAATGATCGAGAAATTGGCACTAGCACTTGTGCATGCTTCAAGAAGGCTCCGAAGGTAATTCTAAGCTTTCAACATAGAAGTGCAAACTAATCTCCAGATCCAGCAGATTTTGAGAAAGCCTAAAGTCTCCAGACGTCTTACAAAATGGGCCATAGAGCTTAGTGCTTTTGACATTACTTATCGAACAAGAGGTCCGGTGAAAGGCCAAGCAGTTGCAGATTTCCTTACTGAAGTTACCCCCGGAGAAAACACTAAAGAAAGACATGTCCTTCCAAAGGTCTGGAACTTGTATATGGACGGGGCTTCCAGCAAGGAAGGAGCCGGAGCTGGCTTAATTCTGATAGATCCTGAAGGGATAGAGTCCACCTATGCTCTTTGTTTTGAATTTAAAACATCAAACAATGAAGCAGAGTATGAATCTAGCCGGACTCTAAACCGCCGCCAAAGCCGGGGCAAGCTTCGTTTTAGCTCATGTTGACTCGTTTCTAGTTGCGAATCAAGTCAACGGAGAGTACGAGGCCCGAGAAGAAAGCATGATCCGGTACCTGAATCAGGTGAACAGCCTGATGGCCATATTTGACGCATGTAAAGTTGTTCATATCCCGAGAAGCAAGAACAAAAAAGCCAATGCTTTGAAAAAATTGGCTTCAGTCTCATTCTGTCACCTGTCAAAAAAAAGTCTTGGTTGAAACTTTACAAGCTCCAGCCATCAGTCAAGGAGAAGCCGTAATGTCAATTACCATACAAGAGGAATCATTGATGTCACCAATCCTGGATTACTTAGAAAATGGTAAGCTTCCGAAAGACAAAGATTAAGCACGAAAGTTGAAGGTTAAAGCACTCCAGTACCAAGTCTACAATGGAAAACTGTACCATAAGACATTCCTAGGTCCACTCCTGTCACGGCCCCCGACCCACCCTGGACGGAATCGGGAGTCGCGAACAGCCCAGTGGTACCGGTGATTATTTTGAAAACGTTGCAGCGGAAATTTCATCAGGACCGTGAGTTGGGAAAAATATCAGAGTTTAGAAAACACCGGATTTTATTTATTAAATAGATGGGATAAACCCATGTTTTACAATGGTAGCTTTAATAAAGATAAATTTAATTACATAAAAAAATATTTCTTAATTTGATTTATTTAATAAATAAGCCACTTCTTGATGCTTTTCAGTGCCGTATCCATCTCTTACTTCAATCTACTGTAATTACCTGAAACGCGTTTTAAAAAGGTTTTGTCAGCAGGAAATACTGAGTGAATCATTCTATTTACTAAAACGACACATTTGTTATAATTTACAGTATTAAGAGCGATTACAATGTTTCAGATATCAACCAACTACCCTCGGTATTTGTCACTCGACTCGTTTTTGTGACTATGGTCATATCACCCATTGGCTAACTCGTTGTCCAATGGTGAAGATTATTAAGTAATGTATACAAAACCCCACATACCGGCTGTAATATGGTGATTACAAAGACTTAATCCCTGTAATTTATAACTTTGAAAATAAACATGCTTTTGAAATCAAATTTGATAAAAAGAGAATTACTCACATTATAAGCATGCAGATTCATACGGGCAAAAGTTTAGCCTATAGATAAGCCTTGATACATTGCAGATTTATACAGGCAGTGCTTAGCCTATTGATTAGCCTTGTAACCTAGTGCATACGAACTTGGTAAGTAACTAATATAGCATTTACGATAACTCACGAGATTAAAACCTTCACAACGAATGACAAAGTGCAATCACTTAAACATCCATCGGATTCACAACGAATGACAGAGTATTCCCCGAGTTCGGGTGGTACTCAAGCATCCTGTCGGAATCACGACTAATGACAAAGGATAGCGCTTAAACATCCGGTCGGATAGTTTAAATCGATCGGACATTGAATCGTAGCAGCGATCGAGTTAATACCCGGTATCGTAGCAGCGCCCCGCTATGCTAATTTGTGATTTTGAGGAGTGGGAATACGTTTTTTAAGTTTTGGGTTCGACATCAACTGAAAGCTCGTAGCCTGTCCTATTTATAGCTGAAAATTGGGTCTCACGCGGCCTGCGTGAGCCTTGGCTCGACTCTTACGCGGCACGCGTAGCCACCTAGTCTACGCGTAGGGTTGCTGAGTCACCAGTAGGTCTGCCAGGTGGATGCCACGTGTCCCTCAAGCTTATCCGGAGATTTGCCTTGCTGGCGCGGCCCGCGTAAGCTTCGGCTTATCTTTACGCGGCCCGCCTGAAGACCAATATTCTAAATTTCTTGATTTTTTATATGGATTGGGGTTTCAGGGGTCCGGGTTTTTACTTATGGATCAATTTGGGGCATTTTTGAATATAATTATATTATAAAGAAAAAGGGAATAAAAATAGTGAGAAAAGAGAATGGACCTACTTTGTAACTTTAGGGTTCAACTAGAAAGTCTCCTGGTAGAATATTGGGTATAACTTCTGAGCTATTTAAAAATATAGAGTAAACTTCAATTTTCGTCCCTGTGGTTTGCTGATTTTAACACTTTCAGTCCAATAGTTTATGAATTACATTTATCATCCATTAGTTTGCTGATTTTAACAGTTTCAGTCCATTAGTTTCCTGATTTTAACAGTTTCAGTCCACACCAGTGTTAGTGGTGTGGACTGAAACTGTTAAAATCAGGAAACTAATGGACTGAAACTGTTAAAATCAGCAAACTAATGGATGATAAATGTAATTCATAAACTATTGGACTGAAAGTGTTAAAATTAGCAAACCACAGGGATGAAAATTGAGGTTTACTCAAAAATATATAATGCACTCGTGTTAAGTATAGTACCCCTAATTCAACCTTGTCCCGATGTCCCGACACCGAATCCCAACAACTTAGTCGGGCAGAGCCCTGACATACGTTATGAGGCTCAGATCAATCGGAAAGGGTAGCAGTGATCTGGAGTTAAAACACTTAAAACGAGACAGAATTTTATTATTATTATAAGTGAAATCAAAAGATAAAATTAGAATTTGGGAAAGAGTGGGATCACGAGAGATCGCAGAAAACAATCTAAACAAATGTTACCTGCTGCCTATTTATAGCAAATTTGGAAACTTTGTTTCCAAGTTAAAGATTGTTTTCTTTTGTTGTCCTGACACGTATCAATGATACATTAAAATTTTATTATTATTTTATTTATTATATATATTATAATTAATTCAACTGCTTAACTTATTTGGCGCTTATAACTTCTAAAATATGACGTTTTATCAAACAATAAATATGTTATTAGAACGAGAATATTTGTGTCTACATTTTGAACCAAGTTTCATAAAAAATGGAGTAGGTTCAAAGATAATGTATTTTTATAGTTTAATTTGTAAATGGTTCCTGGGCCCGTCCAGGTATTTCATATTTCTTACAGTCAACTTACCCGTAATCTACTCGTCTAATTATATGAGTTTATATAGACTTTTATTTTATTATAAATGTCACCCATATACATGCCAATTAATTAGAATAATATTTCAACCAACTATATAAAATAGTGTTTAAAACTATTTGGGTTGAATATTTATATTAAAAATAAACTAGTTACTAGTTACTAGTGGTTAATAAATTTAACCAAACCTATAATTCTTATATAAAAATAGGAATGTTACATTCTCCCCACCTTGTTTTAAATCTCGTCCTCGAGATTTGGGTTATGATATTTCTTTTAGACTTATGTCATATTTTAGTCACTAAAAACAATATTAATGTAGATGACATAGAATTAAAATATCTAATTTTGTGATTACGAGTTGTACTATAAGTAGGATTCAATGGTTCAACTGAATTTGTTCAAGAAATTGTTGACAAACGAATGAGATGAAATGATATAATTTCCAAAGTGACTAGGTTTGAGCCAAAAGATATATGATAAATAAATATTTAAAATGAATGTGAATGACTTTTAGAATTAATAAAATTCTTTGTCAAAAGAAAGCTTACTTTGATTGGCAACTGAGGAAGACTTAGAATCGACAGATTCAAAATGAAATAAAAGCATGAAAATGATTTGTCTAATATTGAATTATGATATGAGAAAATCAAAGTGTTGAGATGAGTGAATTGCAAAGATACATCAAAAGACAATAAAGTTAGTGTATCATTGTTTAGAGTTCAAAGTTGTTTTAATTGTGAAACAATGTGATAATACACTATTAGTGACCATATTTTTCATACTATGTCTTAGAGATCGAAATATAATAAGAACAAGTTGTTTTGGCATGACCATCCATTATATTATATTTGTAAAGCAAATGTAATATATATTATTTATATCCCTGTCTGAACCGTATCTTATATATCAAATATAATTACTATGTAATATATATATTATTTGTTATGCATTTTTTTTATTATGTAAATGGTCACCACTTTTAAATAAATATTATTTTAGTATTCTACTATACTATGTAAAATAACTTATATTTACTATGTAATATATATTACAAAACACCGCAATTACATTACAAAATATTTTAGTATTATTATTTTGTAAAAGAAATTACTATTATGAAAATTGTAAATAAAGGTGTAAAAATATTTATTGTACAAAAGTATTTGTAAAAATTTTTATAAATATATAACACTTAATGGGTCGATTCTATGTGATTACTTATTTTCATTTTGAAACTATATAACGTTGTGAATGTATTTGCAAATGTTGTAAATAAGTGAAAACGAGGACTATTCTTATATATTACAATCTTTCCCTAACCCAACGTAGTTGATGATTACCATATTATTTTTATATGGTTATTTTCTTGTCAGAGCGTTACGGTACATAGTTACCATAAAATATGTGATAGACAATTATTTATATAATTTTATTCGTCCCTCTAATTCTTTATGAAAATATATCTTCTCCTTACAGTACAAAGTAAAATATTTTTATATAATTAAAATTTACTAAATAAGTATGATGACTTAATTTATATATATTAACTAGTCATTATCATGGGTGGATATTGGTTAGTGCTGCCTTGTTTAAGCATAGGTGATCAGTCCATGCCTAACTAAGGCTAGGCTACTCAATACCTGCCCTTGATAATAACCCTAGTATTTAAAAATAATACTAACACTACTACTAAATACATATTATTACTAACAATAAAACTAATATTAATTATCAATAATAAATAACTAAATATAAAATTAAATGAGAGTATACCTCAAATATAATTTTATATATTTATAAAAATATAAATTCTTCACCTCAAAGGTTTAACAAAATTTATTGACTCGATATCAAAGAGTCATCGTTTTGCAATAATGCGGTTCATAGTGCAAAATCAAGTATAGCGAAATTATATTTGAGTTTTGATAAACTAATAAATCGGAATGAAGCCCTCCAGTGGTCTTCATAAATCAAACGACCCACATGCGCAACAAACAGTGCATGTGTAATGTGTGGATTTACCAAGAAATGAAACAGATCAATATTTGCTACTATGAAAGAAATCTTCATGGTATGATGACCATTAGGGGAAGTAGCAATGCAAAATCTATTTACAGAGGTCGGAATTTTAACAAAAGAAATTTAAGAATTTTATCTGAGATTTCGTGTGATAACCGTTGTTAAGTGACATTACCAGGGAATGTCGAATGAAATGAAATAGGGAATTTGCAAAGGTATGTGACTCTTTTTGCAGTGATAATAATTATGACTCTGATTAGACTGTGCACTGATGGTTGTGAAATCTTGTTCCAACGTACCTCAGCGAAATTCATGTCGTTTGTAGGATCATGTGGTAAAGTGCCGCTTTTTGATCAGTAGTTCTTCTACTGACGGAATTAGTATTTGTGTTATCATGCCCAATTTATATTTTCCAAAGGTCTTGCCTTGGAAGTCGTGTGTGATATACTTCAACTTCTGTGGACTTATAATTAAATTTTCATGTGTTTTTTTTTTACATTATCACAACTTTACATGCTTCTTACTTGCGTTAATAGTCTATGGTAACGCATTGGAAATTCTTTATACTTTTGATGGCATTCCAACTTAAAGGGTTTCCTTTGTTTATTTTAGCGCACGAGCTACGAGACAGATAATCAAACGAAATAATGTTTGATATTGGAAAAGAGATTCCTAATAAAGAAATCTAGACACAGATGCTTATGCTTTATTCCAAATTATCTTTTGGAATTTCTTATAGATATACATATCTCTATAATCACATATTTCACATGCTGTAATATACATACCCTTCATAAGGTCAATGTATTTAACAGATTCACATTTCCAAAAATGAGTCAAATATTAGATCATGATACTATTTAGGGAAATCTTGTCAGTTATTTGACATATTATATACCCCGTCTTATCCGATTCGCGCCGGAGCGGTAACCTCAATATATCCAGACAAGTTGGAGAGTCTGCTACACCATACCCAGTCTTGCCGGAGAAAATTTTATATTTCCCATAAATAGTATCTTTTTTTTTTAAAGTGCCTCTTTCATTAGGGCTTTTATCCAGAATCAAGGAAATTTGTATTCCCGTAACATATCTTATTTTAGCCCAAATAATATCACTAAGCAATAATTACTATTAATTCTTGCTTATTTATCATATCTTGCAATATTCTAATTACCATTCTTATGGTATATCAAAACCCATCATACTTTATTTACACAAGTACTTAACTTATCTCAAGGCTTATACTAAGGCATCTTTTCTTAAATTCAAGTCTAAATACTATCATGTGTGCTACCAGTTAATAGCAATTTTCCTAACTCTTTTTTATAAACTTAGGTATTATTATCACAACACCTAAAGGCTTGAATCAGTGGCTCTGATACCACCTTCTGTCACGGCCCCCGACCCACCCTGGACAGAATCGGGAGTCGCGAACAGCCCAGTGGTACCGGTGATTATTTTGAAAACGTTGCAGCGGAAATTTCATCAGGACCGTGAGTTAGGAAAAATATCAGAGTTTAGAAAACACCGGATTTTATTTATTAAATAGATGGGATAAACCCATGTTTTACAATGGTAGCTTTAATAAAGATAAATTTAATTACATAAAACAATATTTCTTAATTTGATATATTTAATAAATAAGCCACTTCTTGATGCCTTTCAGTGCCGTATCCATCTCTTACTTCAATCTACTGTAATTACCTGAAACGCGTTTTAAAAAGGTTTTGTCAGCAGGAAATACTGAGTGAATCATTCTATTTACTAAAACGACACATTTGTTATAATTTACAGTATTAAGAGCAATTACAATGTTTCAGATATCAACCAACTACCCTCGGTATTTGTCACTCGACTCGTTTCTGTGACTATGGTCATATCACCCATTGGCTAACTCGTTGTCCAATGGTGAAGATTATTAAGTAATGTATACAAAATCCCACATACTAGCTGTAATATGGTGATTACAAAGACTTAATCCCTGTAATTTATAACTTTGAAAATAAACATGCTTTTGAAATCAAATTTCATAAAAAGAGAATGACTCACATTATAAGCATGCAGATTCATACGGGCAAAAGTTTAGCCTATAGATAAGCCTTGATACATTGCAGATTTATACAGGCAGTGCTTAGCCTATTGATTAGCCTTGTAACCTAGTGCATACGAACTTGGTAAGTAACTAATACAGCATTTACGATAACTCACGAGATTAAAACCTTCACAACGAATGACAAAGTGCAATCACTTAAACATCCATCGGATTCACAACGAATGACAGAGTATTCCCCGAGTTCGGGTGGTACTCAAACATCCTGTCGGAATCACGACTAATGACAAAGGATAGCGCTTAAACATCCGGTCGGATAGTTTAAATCGATCGGATATTGAATCGTAGCAGCGATCGAGTTAATACCCGGTATCGTAGCAGCGCCCCGCTATGCTAATTTGTGATTTTGAGCAGTGGGAATACGTTTTTTTAAGTTTTGGGTTCGACATCAACTGAAAGCTCGTAACCTGTCCTATTTATAGCTGAAAATTGGGTCTCACGCGGCCCGCGTGAGCCTTGGCTCGACTCTTACGCGGCCCACGTAGCCGCTGTGACACTCTGGGTTTTCCCGAGAAATCTACGTGTATTAGCATTATGTGTACGAATACTATTAAATGAAAGATTGTGAATTATCTTGGTGTGCTATGTGATCCTTGCGTTTAATTATGTGTATGTATAATGAATGGTTAAATATATATACATATATATATATATTTTCGTATGTAGTAAACCGAGACCATGAACCCGACTCGAGACCACTTGGCCTCGAGTAAACAGTGAAACAATTGGGCCGGTTGGGCCATGCCGCTCGGAAACCCACTAGGGTGCACCAACTCGGTCCGGGTATAAAACCCACAAGAGTGGCCAACCTTGCCACTTTTCACCATTTGCAACATTTCCACACACACTCTCCTACACACTCTTTCCATCACTAAAACCCTAGAGCACCAACACAAAAACCATCTTCTTTCTCTCTCGGATCCAACCGGCAATACTAGAACTCTCGGTTCAAGCTTGGAATCATCATTTGGAAGCCCGTTCATCGATCCTCCATACCCTCACACCTTGGAACACAACCGGTTAGTGTTTTAATGTGTGTTAGATATTATGGGTGCTTAATGAATAAGATACATGATTAGTTTAGTGGTCTTTTTGCATGATCTTTGTATGATTAGTGAGTTTGTAATGGTTAAATGATGAATAATGTGTGTGAACTATTGTATGATAATGTTTTGCTAAGATGTTTTTGAATGGTAAATGATTAATAGCTTAGGATGATTTTTGCTATCCGATTCATGTTAGATATTTTAGGACAAATGTGTGTTTGATGAGATGATGCAAGATTTACTTGATCCTCATTTCATGCTTGAATGATCTCATGAAGGACATTATGAATATGTGTTAAATATGATATGAACATATGATGAACAAATGTTGAATATGATGAACAATGTTGAATATGAGATAAACATTTGAATATGTGATGTTTGATCTGATTTAATTAGAATTTAGACAAGAAAACATGTTTATGAAATCCTATTGGTTAGTACACAGTTTCATGAAATCACAATTTTATTGGATAGTACGAGTTGGACAGGTTCTGGAAGGATTTCTTGTGCACACATCCGTGGTTGCGAGTCGAAACCTTCGGTTGCGACTCGAGACCACCAAAGTGGCAACTCGAGACTAAGCGGCAGGCATCAAGGACCCGAGACTATCAAGATCTCGACTCGAGACCTCCTGTTCTTGACTCGAGACTAAGCTCGAGACTTCCGAGGTTGCGACTCATGCCTGCATTACTCGAGATCTCACGGTTGCGACTCGAGACCGCACATTCTCGAGTCGAGACCGCCTTGTCTCGAATGGACTGCTTGTCTCCGTTATTGGGCCAAAAGTGTGGGGGATGTGCATACCGTTTTATTTGGACTCTATGATGCTGTTAACTGTTAGTATGATTGGATAGGCCCAATAACACTTATGATTTGTATGTTAGGTTTTGACGGTTACTGTTTAACTGCTTACGTATTAGAACAGGCTCGATAACTTGCTGGATAGTTATATGTTATGCATGCAATGTGTTAGCTATGTGTAGAATATACGTGATCTTCCTGTACCCAAACCTGACCTATACTGGTAACCATGTTAGGACGTGGTGACCAACGTACTTGACCAAGTAAACGGTCTGCCAAGCAACCCAAGGTGAGTTCACAACTTAAAGCATGCATTCCCGGTGGATTGGGAAACGGAACTAAAAACAACACTATCCCCTTGTGAGGGATACAAACTTACTTTTCTTCCCTTGTTACTGGGAACAAACTTACTTACCTCCCTTGTTACTGGGAACTCTTGGTTAATTACGGTTTATACGGAATGCAACGAGCAATACTAAACGAAACTCTATCACTTAAGTCCCTACCATTTAATAGCGATTAGTCGCCGGGGCCTGGCGAACGGGTTATTAGTTAATAGCGCTATTTAGGTGTAACCAGCCTCACACCGACCCTTGTTACTGGGAACGGGAGTGAACTAATGAACTCTGGCAAACCGTCAATGATGATAGAACATTGACAAACGGGGCACTACGGAAACGTACGGTTAAGTAAGTATTCGGTATTGTAAAACAGTTTAGTCGCTTACTTATGGGGTAGCTCCCCATCGCATGTATAAACGGATAAATTAACTGGTGAAACAAGTTTTTGGTAATTAAAAACTGGACAACTCGTGAACTCGCCAACATTTTTGTTGATACCCTACTGCATGCTTTACAGGTACCCAGTGACTCAGGAGCTTGCAGCTTGGGAATGTGCAGTGGTCGTCTAACCCATGTGTGGGGCTTTAAATAATCTTGAACTTTGAACTTTGTTTTGAACTGTTTGGTTTATGCTTCCGCTGTTTACTTAAACTGTTATACGAACTTAAACTTTTAAAACTTCAAACTGTGATGTTTACTAACTATTGTGGTTGGTGAACATTCTTACTATTATTCAACGCTCAGTATAATTGGTGGCTGGATCCTGGTCAGTCACGCCTCCAAGCGGTGGTACTCCGCATGTGGATTTTGGGGGTGTGACAGATTGGTATCAGAGCCATTGGTTATAGTGAACTCGGTTTTAAAAAGAAAGTCTTTTTGAGAAAAACCAGACTATAACCCGTGACTCATGACGACACTACACTCCAAGGGCAAGACTCAGCTTATTAGACCTCATAGCTCGGACTTGTGTTTACTTGCTTGTTTACTTTATGTTGTTGTTCTACTATACGTACTAGTGTGCCTAATCAGATAGATACACATCCCTCTTCTATCTCATTCTCGCTACATTACGACACCACACTCATACTGTGTTTTCTGGCTATGAAGACAATGAGTGGACGCGGAAGAGGAAACGTTAACATGACTCAGGCTCAGTTCACTAACTTACTCAACACGGTGGCTGCAGCTTTCGCAGCCCACCCTGGAGGTAAACGAGTTACTTTAGGATGTTTAGATCCTACCCCCGCATCGTCCTTTCACCTCTAAATCTATTCGCTTCACTCTCACGACAGGTCAGCCTGCGCCTGCGCAGCCACGTGTTTGTACTTTCAAAACCTTCATGGATGGCAAGCCTCTCCCTTTCAACGGCACTGAGGGTACCATAGGCCTTCTGCACTGGATTGAAAAGGCCGAAGCTGTCTTTGCTGTCTGCGAGTGTCCCCCTGCTAACTGGGTAAAGTTCGCGACTGGTACGCTTGAAGGAAACGCGCTTTCATGGTGGAAAGCACAGATTCAGATGCTTGGTCTGGAAACTGCTAATGCTACTACGTGGGAAGATTTCAAGGACATGATCAAAGAGGAGTATTATCACAGGGATGACATCCACAAACTCGAAAACGAATACTATGAGCTCAAGATGGTTGGATCAGAGATTGAGACCTACACCAAGCAGTCCAACGACTATGCTGCACTTTGCCCAAACATGTCCCGACCCATGTATCGAAGGATCGAATTGTACATCAAAGGTTTGGTCCCAGAAATCCGGAGTCATGTAACCTCAGCCAACCTCAATACCATACAGCCCGTGGTCCGTCTTGCTCACAAACTCACCAATCAGGCTGTGGAGGAGGGCAAGCTGCCCAAAAGGATCAGTGCTACTGCCGGAACTTCTAGCGATAACAAGCGAAAGTGGGATGGAAATCAGGGTAAGGATGCTAACCCCACTCAGGCCTCGGTTCAACAAAGAAAGACTGAAAACAACAAAGGCCCTCAGCAACAGGGTGGCTACCGAGGAAATCACCCCAAGTGTAACAAATGTAACCGACACCACAATGGGCCACGTGGCAAAGGTCAGTGTCTGCGATGCAACAAGATGGGGCATGAAGCCAAAGACTGCAGGAGCCAGTTCCCAGCTAGGCAGAATCAACATCAACCACAGCAGCAAGGAAACAACCGTGAATGCTACAAATGTGGGGCAATAGGGCACATGCGAAAGGATTGCCCTCAGCTGAACCAGAATCGCAACAACAATAACCGAGGTGCTGGAAACAACGACAACAACCAGGGAGCTGGAAACAATGCAAGGGCATTTGTGATTGGGGCTGCCGAAGCAAGGAACGACCCCAACGTGGTGGCGGGTAAGTTCCTACTTAATGACCGTTATGTTTCCATATTATTTGATTCTGGAGCAGATGCTAGTTATGTATCCTTACGTATTATTAAGAAGCTTAAGTCCACTCTTACGCCGTTAAGCTCTAAGCACATCGTCGAAATAGCTAATGGTAGAAACCTCGAGGCCTCACACGTTATTCGTAACTGCAAACTAGAATTTTCTGGTCAGACCTTCCGTATCGATCTCTACCCCATCATTCTCGGAAGCTTCGACGTCGTCATTGGTATGGATTGGTTATCCAAGTATCAAGCTGAAATCCTCTGCCAAGAGAAAGCTGTTCGTATTCCCCGTCCTCCTGGCAAACCCCTTATAGTCCAAGGCGACAAAAGCGGAGAAGTCACAGGCATCATTTCATTCTTAAACGCCCAGAAGTGTTTACGAAAGGGGCACACCGCAGCTTGAGTAGTAAAGCGCGACTATCCTGAGGTATTTCCGGAAGAACTACCTGGACTCCCTCCTCACCGTCAGGTCGAATTTCAAATCGAACTAGCTCCCGGAGCAGCGCCTATAGCTCGTGCACCTTATCGACTAGCTCTCGTAGAACTCAAGGAACTTGCTACTCAACTACAAGAACTTTTGGACAAAGGTTTTATCCGTCCTAGCTCCTCACCCTGGGGAGCCCCAGTACTCTTTATCAAAAAGAAGGATGGCACATTCCGAATGTGCATTGACTACAGCGAACTGAACAAGGTTACCATCAAGAATCGTTATCCACTTCCCCATATCGACGATCTGTTCAACCAACTGCAAGGGGTCGAGCTATTATTCCAAGATCGATCTGCGATCGGGCTATCACCAACTGAGAGTCCGCGATGAGGACATCTCTAAGACTGCTTTCAGGACCCGCTATGGTCACTACGAATTCCTTGTTATGCCTTTCGGAATGACCAACGCACCTGCGATCTTCATGGATCTCATGAACCGGGTGTGCAAACCCTACCTCGATAAATTCGTGATTGTGTTTATTGACGACATCCTGATTTACTCAAAGAGTCAAGGGGAGCATGAACGACACCTGCGCCTTATTCTTGAACTCCTTCGCAATGAACAGCTGTACGCCAAATTCTCGAAATGTGATTTCTGGCTTAGAGAAGTCCATTTCCTTGGGCACATAGTCAATCAGGATGGGATTCATGTCGACCCCGCTAAGATCGAATCCATTAAGAATTGGCCTATACCTAAGACTCCGACCGAAGTTCGCCAATTCTTGGGATTGGCAGGATACTATCGAAGATTTATCAAGGGATTCTCTAAGATCGCTCAACCACTTACGACCCTCACTCAGAAGGGTGTTGCTTATAAGTGGAAAGATGCGCAGGAATCTGCCTTTCAGGAACTAAAGAAGAACCTCTGTAGTGCTCCTATTCTTTCCTTACCTGAAGGTACCGACGACTTCGTTGTTTACTACGACGCTTCTATTCAAGGACTTGGTTGCGTGTTGATGCAACGCGAGAAGGTCCTTGCTTACGCTTCGCGACAACTCAAGATCCACGAACGGAACTACACGACACATGACTTAGAATTCGGAGCTGTGGTCTTCGCGCTCAAGATTTGGAGACATTACTTGTACGGTACCAAGTGCATGATTTACACCGATCACAAGAGTCTCCAGCACATAATGGAACAAAAGGAGTTGAATATGCGGCAACGCCGATGGGTCGAACTCCTAAATGACTACGAGTGTGCAATTAAATATCATCCCAGCAAGGCTAACGTGGTAGCCGACGCCCTCAGCAGAAAGGAAACCAAACCTAAGCGTGTTCGTGCTTTACAGCTCACCATCCACTCGAACCTCCCCAAACAGATCCGAAACGCTCAGGTCGAAGCATTGAAAGTCGAGAACGTCAGGGCTGAGTCCCTGCGAGGATCAAGGAAACGGCTAGAACAAAAAGAAGATGGTGCTTACTATGTAAACTGGCGTATATGGGTCCCACTCTACGGGAATCTGCGCGAGCTTGTAATGGATGAAGCCCATAAGTCCCGTTACTCAGTACATCCTGGTTCGGATAAGATGTACCATGACTTAAAGACTACATACTGGTGGCCTAGCATGAAAGCCCACATAGCAACCTATGTCAGAAAATGTTTGACTTGTGCGAGAGTCAAGGCGGAGTATCAGAAACCATTGGGCCTACTCCAACAACCAGAGATTCCGCAGTGGAAATGGGAGCAAATTTCCATGGATTTTGTTACTGGCTTGCCTAGGACTCAACGCGGAAATGACACCATTTGGGTGATAGTGGACCGACTAACTAAATCTGCCCACTTTTTGGCTATTAAAGAAACAGACAAGTTCTCCACCTTAGCAGAGGTATACTTAAAGGAAGTGGTTTCGAAGCACGGAGTGCCAACCTCTATTATTTCCGATCGAGACGCGCGTTTTACTTCTGAGCTGTGGCAAGCTATGCACAAATCCTTTGGCTCACGTCTAGACATGAGCACCGCTTATCATCCACAAACGGATGGGCAATCCGAACGCACCATCCAAACCCTTGAAGACATGCTTAGGGCATGTGTAATCGATTTTGGCAAGAGTTGGGAAAGGCACCTACCGTTAGTGGAATTCTCCTACAACAACAGCTACCACACCAGCATTCAGGCAGCACCCTTTGAGGCATTGTACGGTTGCAAATGCCGATCGCCTCTCTGCTGGGCGGAAGTTGGTGACAACCAGATCACAGGTCCAGAACTTGTGGTAGACACTACGGAAAAGATTGCCCAGATCAGGCAACGCATGGCGGCAGCTCGTGACCGTCAGAAGAGCTACGCTGATAAGGATAGGAAACCGCTAGAGTTCCAGGTTGGTGACCGGGCTCTACTTAAAGTCTCACCCTGGAAGGGTGTGGTTCGTTTTGGAAAACGGGGCAAGCTTAATCCGCGATATGTCGGACCATTCGAAATTACTGAAAAGATCGGTAAGGTCGCTTACAGATTGAATCCGCCTGAAGAACTGAGTGCTGTGCACAACGTCTTCCACGTGTCTAATCTGAAGAAGTGTCTGTCAGATGAAACACTCATCATTCCTTTCAAGGAACTCACTATTGACGAACAGCTACACTTTACTGAGGAACCGATTGAAATCACGGATCGTGAGATCAAGACCCTCAAACGTAGCCAGATACCTCTCGTACGAGTTCGTTGGAACTCGCGCCGTGGCCCAGAGTTTACCTGGGAGCGGGAAGACCAGATGAAGCGCAAGTATCCCTAGTTGTTCCCTAATGAAACTCCCAGCACTGAAGCTACAACCGAATTTCGGGACGAAATTCCAAACTAACGGGGGGATGATGTGACCCCGTTGAAACGTTCTCATCAGCTTGACAGTGGCTGCCTTAACTTTTGGGACGAAAGTTTTTAAAACTTGGGGATAATGTGACACTCTGGGTTTTCCCGAGAAATCTACGTGTATTAGCATTATGTGTACGAATACTATTAAATGAAAGATTGTGAATTATCTTGGTGTGCTATGTGATCCTCGCGTTTAATTATGTGTATGTATAATGAATGGTTAAATATATATACATATATATATATATATATTTTCGTATGTAGTAAACTGAGACCATGAACCCGACTCGAGACCACTTGGCCTCGAGTAAACAATGAAACAATTGGGCCGGTAGGGCCATGCCGCTCGGAAACCCACTAGGGTGCACCAACTCGGTCCGGGTATAAAACCCACAAGAGTGGCCAACCTTGCCACTTTTCACCATTTGCAACATTTCCACACACACTCTCCTACACACTCTTTCCATCACTAAAACCCTAGAGCACCAACACAAAAACCATCTTCTTTCTCTCTCGGATCCAACCGGCAATACTAGAACTCTCGGTTCAAGCTTGGAATCATCATTTGGAAGCCCGTTCATCGATCCTCCATACCCTCACACCTTGGAACACAACCGGTTAGTGTTTTAATGTGTGTTAGATATTATGGGTGCTTAATGAATAAGATACATGATTAGTTCAGAGGTCTTTTTGCATGATCTTTGAATGATTAGTGAGTTTGTAATGGTTAAATGATGAATAATGTGTGTGAACTATTGTATGATAATGTTTTGCTAAGATGTTTTTGAATGGTAAATGATTAATAGCTTGGATGATTTTTGCTATCCGATTCATGTTAGATATTTTAGGACAAATGTGTGTTTGATGAGATGATGCAAGATTTACTTTATCCTCATTTCATGCTTGAATGATCTCATGAAGAACATTATGAATATGTGTTAAATATGATATGAACATATGATGAACAAATGTTGAATATGATGAACAATGTTGAATATGAGATAAACATTTGAATATATGATGTTTGATCTGATTTAATTAGAATTTAGACAAGAAAACATGTTTATGAAATCCTATTGGTTAGTACACAGTTTCATGAAATCACAATTTTATTGGATAGTACGAGTTGGACAGGTTCTGGAAGGATTTCTTGTGGCAGGCATCTGATTTAATCGAGACCAAGCGGCATGCATCAAGGACCCGAGACTATCAAGATCTCGACTCGAGACCTCCTATTCTCGACTCGAGACTAAGCTCGAGACTTCCGAGGTTGCGACTCATGCCTGCATTACTCGAGATCTCACGGTTGCGACTCGAGACCGCACGTTCTCGAGTCGAGACCGCCTTGTCTCGAATGGACTGCTTGTCTCCGTTATTGGGCCAAAAGTGTGGGGGCTGTGCATACCGTTTTATTTGGACTCTGTGATGCTGTTAACTGTTAGTATGATTGGATAGGCCCAATAACACTTATGATTTGTATGTTAGGTGTTGACGGTTACTGTTTAACTGCTTACGTATTAGAACAGGCTCGATAACTTGCTGGATAGTTATATGTTATGCATGCAATGTGTTAGCTATGTGTAGAATATACGTGATCTTCCTGTACCCAAACCTGACCTATACTGGTAACCATGTTAGGACGTGGTGACCAACGTACTTGACCAAGTAAACGGTCTGCCAAGCAACCCAAGGTGAGTTCACAACTTAAAGCATGCATTCCCGGTGGATTGGGAAACGGAACTAAAAACAACACTATCCCCTTGTGAGGGATACAAACTTACTTTTCTTCCCTTGTTACTGGGAACAAACTTACTTACCTCCCTTGTTACTGGGAACTCTTGGTTAATTATGGTTTATACGGAATGCAACGAGCAACACTAAACGAAACTCTATCACTTAAGTCCCTACCATTTAATACCGATTAGTCGCCGGGGCCTGGCGAGCGGGTTATTAGTTAATAGCGCTATTTAGGTGTAACCAGCCTCACACCGACCCTTGTTACTGGGAACAGGAGTGAACTAATGAACTCTGGCAAACCGTCAATGATGATAGAACATTGACAAACGGGGCACTACGGAAACGTACGGTTAAGTAAGTATTCGGTATTGTAAAACAGTTTAGTCGCTTACTTATGGGGTAGCTCCCCATCGCATGTATAAACGGATAAATTAACTGGTGAAACAAGTTTTTGGTAATTAAAAACTGGACAACTCGTGAACTCGCCAACATTTTTGTTGATACCCTACTGCATGCTTTGCAGGTACCCAGTGACTCAGGAGCTTGCAGCTTGGGAATGTGGAGTGGTCGTCTAACCCATGTGTGGGGCTTTAAAAAATCTTGAACTTTGAACTTTGTTTTGAACTGTTTGGTTTATGCTTCCGCTGTTTACTTAAACTGTTATATGAACTTAAAATTTTAAAACTTCAAACTGTGATGTTTACTAACTATTGTGGTTGGTGAACATTCTTACTATTATTCAACGCTCAATATAATTGGTGGCTGGATCCTGGTCAGTCACGCCTCCAAGCGGTGGTACCCCGCATGTGGATTTTGGGGGTGTGACAGATGCCTAGTCTACGCGTAGGGTTGCTGAGTCACCTGTAGGTCTGCCAGGTGGATGCCACGTGTCCCTCAAGCTTTTCTGGAGATTTGCCTTGCTGGCACGGCCCGCGTAAGCTTCGGCTTATCTTTACGCGGCCCGCCTGAAGACCAATATTCTAAATTTCTTGATTTTTTATATGGATTGGGGTTTCAGGGGTCCGGGTTTTTACTTATGGATCAATTTGGGACATTTTTTAATATAATTATATTATAAAGAAAAAGGGAATAAAAATAGTGAGAAAAGAGAATGGACCTACTTTGTAACTTTAGGGTTCAACTAGAAAGTCTCCTGGTAGAATATTGGGTATAACTTCTGAGCTATTTAAAAATATATAATGCACTCGTGTTAAGTATAGTACCCCTAATTCAACCTTGTCCCGATGTCCCGAGACCGAATCCCAACAACTTAGTCGGGCATAGCCCTGACATACGTTATGAGGCTCAGATCATTCGGAAAGGGTAGCGGTGATCTGGAGTTAAAACACTTAAAACGAGGTAGAATTTTATTATTATTATAAGTGAAATCAAAAGATAAAATTAGAATTTGGGAAAGAGTGGGATCACGAGAGATCGCAGAAAACAATCTAAACAAATGTTACCTGCTGCCTATTTATAGCAAATTTGGAAACTTTGTTTCCAAGTTAAAGATTGTTTTCTTTTGTTGTCCTGACACGTATCAATGATACATTAAAATTTTATTATTATTTTATTTATTATATATATTATAATTAATTCAACTGCTTCACTTATTTGGCGCTTATAACTTCTAAAATATGACGTTTTATCAAACAATAAATATGTTATTAGAACGAGAATATTTGTGTCTACATTTTGAACCAAGTTTCATAAAAAATGGAGTAGGTTCAAAGATAATGTATTTTTATAGTTTAATTTGTAAATGGTTCCTGGGCCCGTCCAGGTATTTCATATTTCTTACAGTCAACTTACCCGTAATCTACCCGTCTAATTATATGAGTTTATATAGACTTTTATTTTATTATAAAGGTCACCCATATACATGCCAATTAATTAGAATAATATTTCAACCAACTATATAAAATAGTGTTTAAAACTATTTGGGTTGAATATTTATATTAAAAATAAACTAGTTACTAGTGGTTAATAAATTTAACCAAACCTATAATTCTTATATAAAAATAGGAATGTTACAACTCCTGAGATGTTTGACACCGGAAGAAGCCAGCTACGTAATCAGAGAAATCCATTGGGGATCTGCGGCATTCACTCCGGGCCGAGGATGGTAATCGCCGAAGCTATGAATGCCGGATACTTCTGGCCGGGGATGCATCAGAGCGCCGTTAATGAAATGCAAGCTTGTGAAGATTGCAAACGCCATGCCCCGATCAGCGACCGCGCTAAAAACAACCTTGTGCCTGTAACATCAGCTTAGACCTTCCAGAAATGAGGTATAGATATAGTTGGTCCTTCCCCATCTCCACCGGAGGTGTAAGATTCTTGCTTGTTGCAATCGATTACTTTACTAAATGGGTCGAGGCAGAACCTCTCCGAACCATCACTGGGGATCAAATACTCCGGTTCGTCTGGGAGAACATTGTATGCCGGTATGGGACGCCCCTCTGCATTGTGTGCAACAATGGAAAGCAGTTCTCTGAAAAACTGTTCAAGACCTGGTGTAAAAAAATGCACATAGTACAAAGCTTCGCCTCTGTTCGGGATAGATTTTCTATACCTAAGGATCACGGATCCTCAAATACTGCCAGGATCACGGATCCTCAATTCTGTTTGAATTAAGGATCCTCAGAAGGTGTTGCAGGATCAGGATCCAGGATCCTTATTGTTATCCTTATTTTAACGGTTGCCTTCATTATGTTTAAGTTTGCTTTGCAGGAATATACGCATGGACCAAGTCTTGCCGGTATTCTTAGGGAATATGCCCTCAATATTCTGCACATGCTTGGCTTTGTGAACGTTATGGAAATCGTGGGAAGCTTGCACATTTAGCGAATAGTTAGTTATCTAGTTATTTCTAATTTTAAAAAGGAGATAACAAGCTTAGATTAGAACATTCGGCTAAGTTAGCTAACACTTACACTCTCGCAAGCTCTCAACAGTTCATTTGGCGATTTCATACACATTGCACTCTAGTGATCCTTGTAACAAGCTTGTTATCATCCCGAGTTGTAACAATCATTTGTTTAATTGTAGTTGGTGATCGGTAGTTTCCATCACCCGAGGTTTTTTATGCCGGAGATCAACTCTTGATCAAGGGCCTTTTCCTCGTATAAATCCTTGTGTCACTTGTTTATTTCATTGGCAAGTTATTCATACTTTTTGTTCATTGTTTCAAGCATCATTCCTCACAACAAAGATTTGGTTTCATTATCTTAGCCTGATTTTTGACCAAAACAGTTTGGCGCCCACCGTGGGGCAATTGGTGCTTCATTTCTGAAAAATTTTATTCGTTGTGTTCATTTCGGTTCACTATCTTCAACCATATGGCTTCTTCAGGAAAGAACACTTCAAGCTCTATGCCGGCAGTCACTTCTTCACAGGGCGTTCCACTTTTGCCTCCACCACCTTTTGGATCCCAGAAGAATGCTGAAAATGCTGCAAAGAGACAAAGCTCCATTTTCCCAAAACCACCAACATCTTCTGTTTCTTCTAACCCTACTAACAGTGATCTTTTTACTTTGATTTTGCAGATGAGGGATCACATACAAGAGTAGGATAAAACCAATGAAAGGATCCTCCAGGAGATTGGTGATATCAAGAAACAGAAGAAATCAAGGGAGGATCACTATCCTCTAATACCAAGGTCACTGGATTTCAACACTCCAGCTATAACTGCCCAGCAATCTGCAGCTCCAGATATCTAATACCGGGGTGGATCAACAGGAATGCGCTCTGGATCATCGGCAGTGACTCAAGCTTTAGGATCTTACTTTCAACCTTCATGATCCTTCTTCCAGCATCAGGGATCCTTTCCGGTTCAAGGATCCTTTCAGGTTCAAGGATCCTCTCAGGTTCAAGGATCCTTTCAGGTTCAAGGATCCTCTCAAGTTCAAGGATCCTCTCAGGTTCAAGGACCTCGTCTCAGGTTTATGGATCCATGGATTATCCTCCAAGACCCCCAGTCACAGCACATCAAGGATCCAACATCTTTTAGGATCAGGGATTCTTAAGAAGTGTGCAGCCCTCAAGTTCAGATTTCCATCAAGGAGACTTCATTCCAACGCAGACCATTGCTTCTTCTGGTCCTTCAGTTATACCAGAATCTCGTCAATATGGATTCACATCTGGGATTCCAAACCTGAATCCTCTGGGAGGTAACACTTTTAATAATTCTTATAACACTAACCATGGCTTTGTGCAGGAAACAGGTATCAATCAAGCTATGGCTAGGGAATTACAGAAACTGAAGGATATGATATCCAGCGTTCCAGGAGTGGTTAAGCCCATTCCTAAAATTGCAGATGGGAGCCATAGGATATCTCGTTTTGCACCACCTATTTGTGATGCTGAGATACCCAAAAGGTTCCAAATACCAACTATGAAGTTGTATGATGGTTCGACGGATCCAGAGGAGCATGTAGCTCAATACAGAGAAAGGATGGAGATCAATCCAATTCCTGAGAGGTTAAAAGAAGCATGTCTATGCAAGGGTTTTGGATCCACACTCACAGGATCAGCTCTTAAATGGCTGCTAAGTCTTCCCCCTTACTCTATTACTTTATTTGCTAATCTAGTTAATCTGTTTAATAGCCAATTCTCATGTAGTAGAAAATTTGAACGTTTAACTAGTGATCTATATAGGGTAACAAAAGGTCAAAATGAATCACTTAGAGATTACATCACTAAGTTTAGTAAAGAATCCTTAGACATTCCTAATCTGGATATAGCCATGGCTGTGGAAGCCTTTAAAATGGGTTTGCATAGGGATTCATTGTTCTATGATGATCTTGTTATGACCCCATGCAGGAATCTTGATGAAGTGAGAACCAGGGCCCTTAGATTCATCCGATTAGAGGATGATAAAAGGATCCAGGAAAGACTGGCAGGATCCTCGAAACAGGAGAAACAAGGATCCTACTTCAGGAACAACAAGTCCAAACCTTACAACAAGTCTGACAACCAGAACGTGCATGCAGTAGAACAGGAAGAGGATGATGAGGATTATCCTCCCATTTCTGAATACTGTTTTTCTGTTGACAACAATGAACCGATCCTTGAAATGCAGAATTTAGGTGAAAAAGCTAGGTGGCCAAGGAAAAGTGATAAACCAGCCGCAACAAAAGACAAATCCAAATGGTGTGCATATCACGAGGATTTCGGGCATCTCACTGAAGAGTGTATTGCACTAAGAAAAGAGATCGGTTACTTGTTGAGCAAGGGGCACTTGAAGGAGCTTTTGGGAAGAAAAAGTCAAAGATCCAGGATCCTGAAAAGGTTCCAGAAAGAGCTCCTGCTCCTCCGGCAGATGCACAAGTTATAAACTTCATATCCGGTGGATCATACATTTGTGGTACTTCCTTTTAACCAGCCAAAAGACATGCCAAGGAAACCAAGATGGATAATGGAGATAGACCCATCCGGACCTCTACTGTTACACAGGAGAAAGTTATAACTTTTGATGAGGATGATCGTGTTGATGTTCAGGATCCTCATCATGATGGTTGTTAGGGGAGGATTTTTCAATGATCAGTGATCCTCATTTACTGTTGGGTTTAGTGATCCTCACTTCTGTTTGAATTAGTGATCCTCAGAAGTATTGCAGGATCAGGATCATGGATCATCATAAGGATCCTTATACTAACGATTGTCTGCTTTGAATATGATGTTGTTTTGCAGGAGTACGAGCTTGGACTTGGTCTTGGCGATATTCCTGGAGCATATTCCATATTTATACCGCACGTGCATGACTGAAGTGGACGTTGTGGAAGTCGTGGAGGACTTGCACAAAATGCGAAATGTTTGTTAGCTTAGATATTTTCCATTTTTAAAAGGGGATAGCGAGCTATATAGAAACACTTGGCTATTTTTAGCTTAACACACACACTCGCAACTGCTCTCACCAGCTCTCGACAATTCACTTGGCGATTACACACTTTTTTGCACATTACACTATAGTGATCCTTGTAATTAGCTCGCTATCATCCGAAGTTGTAATACTTTTCTTGTTTAATCTGAGTTGGTGATCGGTAGTTTCCATCACCCGAGGTTTTTTATGCCGGAGATCATTCATTGATCAAGGGCTTTTTCCTCGTATAAATCTTTGCATCACTTATTCATTTCATTTCTGAGTGATCCTTAGTGTTGTTCATTGATTCAAGCATCATACCTCACAACAGAAAGTTTGGTTGCATTATCATTGCTTGATTTTTGACCAAAACAGTTTGGCGCCCACCGTGGGGCAATTGGTGCTTCATTCCTAAGAAGATTCGTATTTCCGTGGTCATTCTGGTTCGTTACAACCAAGCAGATGGCTTCCTCAGCGAATACCACTTCAAGTTTAATGCCATCATTCAGTTCTTCACAAGGCGTTCCTCCTTTGCCTCCACCACCTTCTGGATCCCAGAAGAATGCTGAGAATGCTGCGAAGAAACAAACCCCCATTTTCTAAAAACCACCAACTTGTTCTGTTTCAACTAATCCTACTACTAATGATCTTTTTAATCTGATTTTGCAGATGAGGGATCGCATGCAAGAGCAGGACAAAACCAATGAACGGATCCTCCAAGAGATTGGTGATATCAAGAAACAGAAGAAATCGGTGGAGGATCATTCCCCACTGATGCCCAGGTCGCTGAATTTCGACACTCCAGTCCTAACTTCCCAGCACTCAGTAGCTCCGGACGTGCAATACTTGGGTGAATTACGAGGAAGACGTCATGGAACAACAACAATGACTCAGGCTCTAGGATCTTACTTTCAACCTTCCGGAGCCTCTGTCCAGCATCAGGGATCCTTCGTCAGCTCAGGAGGACACTTAGGAATGCACACAGTCCAAGGATCCTCCCAGGTCCAAGGATACTTCCCGGTCCAAGGATCCTCCCAGGTCCAAGGATCCTCCCAGGTCCAAGGATCCTTCCCGGTCTCTGTCCAGCATCAGGGATCCTTCGTCAGCTTAGGAGGACACTTGGGAATGCACGCAGTCCAAGGATCCTTCCCGGTCCAGGGATCCTCCCAGGTCCAAGGATCCTTCCCGGTCCAAGGATCCTCCCAGGTCCAAGGATCCTCCCAGGTCCAAGGATCCTCCCAGGTCCAAGGATCCTTCCCGGTCCAAGGATCCTCTCTGGTTCCAGGATCCTTTCAGGTTCAAGGATCCAACATCTTTCAGGATCGAGGATCCTTAAGGAGTATGAAGCCTCCAAGTTTGGATGTTCATCAAGGAGACTTCATACCAATGCAGACCATTGCTTCATCTGGTCCTTCGATCATACCGGAATCCCATCAATACGGATTCACATCTGGAATCCCAAACACGAATCCTGTGGGAGGTAACACTTTTAATAATTCATATAACACTAACCATGGCTCTATGCAGGATACATGTATCAATCAGGCTATGGCTAGGGAGCTACAGAAGCTTAAGGATATGATATCCATCGTACCAGGAGTGGTTAAACCCATTCCTGAAATTGCAGATGGTAGCCATAGGATATCTCGTTTTGCACCACCCTTATGTGATGCTGAGATACCCAAAAGGTTCCAGATACCACCTATGAAGTTGTATGATGGTTCAACGGATCCAGAAGAGCATGTGGCTCAATACAGGGAGAGGATGGAAATCAATCCGATTCCTGAGAGGTTAAAAGAAGCATGTCTATGCAAAGGATTTGGATCCACACTCACAGGATCTGCTCTTAAATGGCTGCTAAGTCTTCCCCCTTACTCTATTACTTCATTTGCTAATCTAGTTAATTTGTTTAATAGTCAATTCTCTTGTAGTAGAAAGTTTGAACGATTGACTAGTGATTTATATAGAGTAACACAAGGTCAAAATGAATCACTTAGAGATTACATCACTAAGTTTAGTAAAGAATCCTTAGACATTCCCAACTTGGATATTTCTACGGCTGTAGAAGCCTTTAAAACGGGTTTGCTTAGGGATTCATTGTTCTATGATGATCTTGTTATGACTCCATGCAGGAATCTTGAGGAAGTAAGAACCAGGGCCCTTAGGTTCATCTGCCTAGAGGATGACAAAAGGATCTAGGAGAGATTGACAGGATCCTCAAAATAGGAGAAGCAAGGATCCTACTTCAGGAATAACAAGTTCAAGTCCTACAACAAATTTGATAACCAGAACGTGCATTCAGTGGAACAGGAAGAGGATGATGAGGATTATCCTCCTATTTCTGAATACTGTTTTTCTGTTGATAACAATGAGCTAATCCTTGCAATGCAGAATCTAGGTGAGAAAGCTAGGTGGCCGAGAAAAAGTGATAAACCAGCTGCTACAAAGGATAAGTCCAAGTGGTGTGCATATCATGAGGATTTCGGGCATCTCACTGAAGAGTGTATTGCACTTAGAAAGGAAATTGGCTACTTGTTAAGCAAGGGGCATTTTAAAGAGCTTTTGGGACGAAAAAAGTTAAGGATCCAGGATCCTGAAAGGATCCCGGAAAAGGCTCCTGCTCCTCCAGCAGATGCACAAGTTATAAACTTCATATCCGGTGGATCAGACATTTGTGGTACTTCCTTCTCAGCAGCCAAGAGACATGCCAAGGAAACCAAGATGGATAATGGAGACAGACCCATCCGGACATCCACTGTCACCCAGGATAAGATCATAACTTTTGATGAGGATGATCGTCTTGATGTTCAGGATCCTCATCATGATGGTCTAGTTATTACCCTGTTTATTTCTAATCATTTTGTTCACAGGATCCTTATAGATGGAGGAAGCTCTGTGAACATCATTCAGCTTGATGTCCTCAAGAAGATGAATATCCCGGAGTCGGATATTGTCCCGATATCCTCATTACTTTTGGGATTTAGCGGGGAAACCAAAAACACACTGGGGGACATCAAACTCCCTATCTAGAATGAAGGACTCCATTCTTATCAGAAGTTTTGTGTTATAGATTGCTTATCTTGTTGTAATGTTATCCTTGGCAGGCCATGGATACATGACATGAAGGCAGTCCCATCCATATATCATCAGTGCGTGAAGCTTCCTAGTCCATGGGGAGTGGTGAAAATTGAGAGTGATCAACAAGAAGCTAAGAATTGCTATACCTCATCAATGAAGCCAGCCTCAAGACCAAGGGAGCAATAGCAATTAAAGTATCCTTCAAGAGATGTCTTGGAGGCAAGAGAGCAGGATGTAAAAGAAATCCTCATGGATCCCCATGATCCTGAATCCAAGATCTTCATAGGATCAGGGATCCTTATCGACATTGAACAGGATCTAGTATCCTTCCTTAAAAGAAGGAAAACTACCTTTTCCTGGAAGCATGAGGATATGACAGGTATATCTAAGGATATAATTACTCATAAGCTTGGCATTGACAGGTCATTCATGCCTATACATCAGAAGAGGAGGAAATTTGCACCTGAAAGGAATGCTGTTATCCAGGAGGAGGTAGACAAACTACTTCGGGCAGGTATGATAAGAGAGGTTAAGTATCCAAGATGGTTAGCCAATGTGGTTTTTGTTCAAAAGAAAAATGGAAAGTGGAGGGTATGTGTCGATTTTACTGATTTAAACAAGGCATGTCCCAAGGATCATTTCCCATTACCCCACATTGACTCCATGGTGGATGCTACCGCGGGTCATGAGTTGTTGACTTTTATGGATGCTTCATCTGGATTTCAACAAATTCAGATGGAACCATCTGATCAAGAGGATACAGCCTTTATGACCCCAACTGGTATATATTGTTATATTGCTATGCCATTTGGACTAAGGAATGCAGGTGCTACTTATCAAAGGCTAGTCAATATGATGTTCAAGGAACAAATTGGACACACTATGGAAGTCTATATAGATGATATGGTGTTTAAGTCCAAGAAAGCTGAGGATCACCTTAAAGACTTGGAGGAAGCATTCGATATCCTTGATAAATTTAATATGAAACTAAATCCTTCCAAGTGTCATTTTGGTGTTAAGACAGGAAAATTCTTAGGCTATATGGTGACAAAGAGGGGCATTGAAGCAAGTCCAGAATAGATTAAGGCTAGTGTGAATATCAAATCTCCTGCCAATGCCAAGGATGTGCAAAGATTGACAGGCAGGATCGCAGCCTTGAACAGGTTCATATCAAAATCCTCAGAAAAATGCAAGGAATTCTATGACATCCTGAGGAAGAACAAGAAATTTAAATGGACTGAGAAACATGAAAGTGCCCTCAAAGCTCTTAAGGATTACCTATCCTCAGCCCTGGCCTTGATGAAACCAGAAAAATGAGATATATTATCCTTATACTTAGCAGTATCCTCGAAAGCAGTAAGTGCGGTCCTTGTTAAGGATCACCAAGGTACACAACATCCTGTTTATTATGTAAGTAAGAGTTTACTTGATGCTGAATCCAGGTATTCACACTTAGAGAAACTTATCCTTGCATTAATAATGGCATCTACTAAATTAAGACATTATTTTGAGACTCATGCCATTATTGTTAAGACTAATTTTCCAATTAAGAATGTTCACAGGAAACCTGAAATGTCAGGAAGGATGGCTAAGTGGGCAGTGAAGCTTAGTGCATATGATATAAGATATGAACCAAGGACTGCCATCAAATCCCAAGCCTTAGCTGACTTTATGGCAGATTTTAGTAGTGATTTGCAAAAGGAGGCTGAGTTAGAAGTCCAACAGCTTGAAGAAACTAAGGATCCTTGGATACTATTCACTGATAGAGCCTCCAATGTAAAAGGAACAGGGCTGGGAATACTACTAAAATCGCCACAGGGGGACATAATACCCCAATCCATAGCTTGTGAATTTCAAACTACTAACAATGAGGCTGAGTATGAAGCCTTGATAGCTGGTTTGCAAATTGCCAAGCATATGAGGATCAGGTATCTTGAGGCACATGTAGATTCTTTATTGATCACTAATCACTTTAATGGATCCTATGCTGTTAAAGGGGAAAAGTGTAACACCTGTGCCTCCACGGCCATCGAACAAATACCGAACCAATGAAATATTGTATTTCATACTTTGGATTTGTATTAATATGTGTATCATTTGCACATATCGATTCTTATTCGATTTCAAACTCTAAATCGCTTTCTGGAAGGTTATACGCGCACCAATGCGTAAATATAACCAGTTTAATGCAACAAACACTCCGGAATAGTGAAATAGGCTTAACATACCTTAAATAACCTTTACATAACTTAAATATAAGTTTTGGAAGGTTTGGTGTGGTGAAAGCAAAGTTAAATCGCTTACAGGGACTAAAGTTGACAAACTGCGAAAGTATGCCAATTTGAACTGTAACAGACATTCCGGAGCATGACCATGAGTTAAACATACCATAAATATCCTTCACATAGCTTAGAAATAGGCTTTGAGGTGTTCGGTATGCTAAAATAAACTTTTGTGTCATTCAGGGACTAAAAGTGTCAAAAAGTGCACAAGTTTGCATTTTCGCGCATAACTCATGTTCTGCATACATCCGGACATCTAAAAATTTATGTAAGCATGACTACATTATATTTTAGTGTTCGCCATAAGAAAAATCCATTCGTTTCGTCATTTGGATCGTTTTTCGCGCTTATGCGCATTCCGTCGTAATTAAGCGAACATCGCGTTCGTACGGCTAAACGAACCGACATCCGAGATATTTTTGGGCACATTTTAAGTTCCCTATACTTTAACTTCATTTTAGAGCTTTGAAATGGGGTTAACGGGCCTTAAACGTGTCGAAAATGGCCTAAATACAGTTCAGGGACCAAAAGTGTAATTCTGCCAAAATAGTGCCTAGCGGTGCGCTACACTTTAAGCGTAGCGGTGCGCTAGGGGTCTGCAGAACAAGATCAGATCGAACAGTCAGCGTATTCCAGCTGTTCGATTCACATCCACATGTTTCCCACTTGCATTCTCAGCTGATAAGGATGGTTTTAAGCCACCACAACTTTCCGACACATGTACGGCCTTGATCGTTTCCCCTTTTCCAAGAAATGATCTTAACGGTTACCCGAATACTATAAATACCCCACCCCCCCATTACTTCAAATGCACTAGAATTCTGATTTTAGAAACTCTAAGTTGAAACCATTGTTTCATACCTGAGATTCTCGAATCGGGATTAGCATTCGGGGACCCTGGGTTAGTATTCTTTCGTTCTTTTCCTTATTTTACTGCTTTTCGAGTCAGAAAGTCAAACTTTGTTTGACTTTCAGCGTTGACCAGTAATGGTCAATGCGAAGTTCGTAAGAACTTCGCAACGTGAGTGTAATCACGTTGGTCATAGTCCCTTGGGACTATGCCCACTGATTACCACGTTGTCTAGGGTCGTAGGGTAGGCGATCTAATAAATCGCCTATACCTTCGAACCCGACCCAGTTTGGTCGATCATTAGGATCCGACCAAATACATTAGGTGACCATAGTAGGTAGGGAATAACCTTCCGAGGTTATACCCTATGGTCACATCGTTTAAGTAGTTGTATGATAGGTAGTTTATATGCCTTAGGTAAATTACCAGAATACCCTTTTCATGCAAAATTGGTAATTTAGCATATGTAACCTAAACTTTTGCCACATAACTGATTATGTAACATGTTTAGGCATATAACACTTGTCATAGGACTAGTTAGGCGGTCCGAACGCGTTTCACGCGCACGACGCGTTAAAGTAGCATAAGCTTCCTAAACGGGTCGTAATGGGTCGAAAGCACTTAGGTTAAGTTTCATTTAGTATGTAGGCTTTGTTAAACCATATCATATGAGTTCCTACACTCATTTGGTTTACAAACCCTAATGCTACCCAATCTTCCGATTTAGGTCCGGTTAATTAACATAGTTACCTATATTAGGTGCCGTTTGATTTCCGTGATCTCTAGCATTGTTTGGTTGTTACTCAAGGACTACTGAGCAATCTCAAGTGAGTACATAGACCCCTCTTTTACTGTTTTCCAAACATTTTGGGGTGGAACACATGTGCCTACTTGTTACTTTCTAGTTTTCCTGTTTTCATATCATATACCTGCTATGTTTGTTAGTACATTATAGTACATCGTTTTACATTGACATTTTATGCTATGTATGTATATAGCGTGCATACTTAGTACATCGTTTTACATGACATTTTATGCTATGTATGTTCATTTAGTTCATACTTAGTACATTGTTTTACATCACATCACGTCACATGCTATGTATGTTCATTTGTTGCATACTTAGTACAGATTCATTTCATCACATGCTTACATTTTGGTATGACATTTGGTTTGTTAAATGGGACAATACATTCATTAACATTAGCTACGCCGTTCGTTAGTAGGTAGTGGTACCATAGGAATTGACAACTCCCGTTCCGGACATCCCAGGGAAAGGGGACAGTAAAGGAATGACCGAATTCGTTGATATTTACTCAGATAGACCTTTAATTTGTTTAAGGGTTTATCACCTCAGTCGCAAGGCTTGGATGTATGCATTGGAACAACACCGCATAAATGTTCATTATCAGTACAGCATGCATTTACACAAGACATAATATTGATTTAAACCAAGTTTTACTTCAATACTTTGCTTTTGTGCATATGGTTTAGTTGAGACATTTCGCTAGCCATACATGACATTTAGACATAGACATTTTAACATGATTGACATTGATCATGCATTTACACAAAACATAACGTTGATTTAAACACAGTTTTACTTCAATACTATGTTCTTGTGCATTTCACCTATGGTTTAGTTGATGCGCTTTCACTAGCCATACATATCACATTTTGTTTTACATTACATGATTTACATTAAACATGAACATTTTACTTTGGTGGTTTGGTTGATTAAGTGATTAAGTAACGATGCGTGTGTAATATGATACAAGCATGGTGGATACGCCGCTGGTACTTCCTATATATAAGTGTTTGTATGGTATTACATGTCGTAGCGTTATTTGAATCATTTCAGTTTGATACATATAACATGTTATACAAATAACATACTTTTCACAAGACATTGTTTTACAAAACAACTTATCTTTTACAAACTCATTTAACTTGGTTATTCATTTAACCATACATTATTCACTTATTTATACATATCATCTGATCTTATCGATTTTCAAATGGTTTACAAAATAAAGCAAATAACAAGGTTCATGACTAAACATTTTCTCAAACATAAGTCATGACACCTATTTTCACAAAACCTATGTATCTCACCGGCATTTTTATGCTGACGTACCATATTTTCACATGTGTTTTTCAGGAAATGAAGCATAGGATTGATCAAGATACACTTAGGCGGACATGGGCCTTAGTGACAATAAAAGATGCAGACTAGTTAATTGTTGTATTTTCCATGTTTGTTTAGACATTGTAACACTTCTAATGAATAAAGCGAAACTTTAATCTCCATGGTTGTGAAACATTAATTCTGTTGCAACACGCCCCGATGTTTCCGCCGCGATTTGTTGTTTTACGCGGTCGGGGTGTGACAGAAAAGATGGTATCAGAGCTAATGGTTATAGGGAATTAGGTTATTAGTAATGCTTTGACCTAGTCTATAACCTTCTTAGGACCCTAACGCGAGTTTACTTGCGTTTAGTCATAAAACAATACCGTCACCTATCCTTAGGTGACAACCACAACAAGAACATAAATTTCAAAACCGCTTTGAAAACTAATCATCTGTTCTAGGATGATTGATTACTAGGTTTTGAACCCTCTATTGGAAGGTTTTGAACTCTCTAGTATATGGTTTTGAATCCCTTTGAATTTTCAAAATCTCGTCAAGGTTTTGGGTTTTAAATAATGTGAACACGTGCAAACTGGAAGGGTGAATGCCTGTATTCTGGGTTTTCTGTCTAGGCAAGCACTTCGTATACATCTCATCAGACGCGAGACCAGTTGTGCTTACCTGGGAATTCTTGGGATGAGTGTTCACTTATAGGCGAGCATGTCTTCAGTGATACATTAATAAGACCTATTTACTTTGATTTGTCATCATCTCATTTGTTTGCCTTAGGTAACAAACAAATGATCACAATTTTCATCCGTTACCATTCGGTATTGATTATCCAATAAACTTTCACTTGTTTCTTCCTATGTCTTTCACTTTCTTTTAAAATGTCTCTTCATCACGATGACGCTCAGATATCTGAGCAAGCAGCCAAATTCGCTCAGCGAATAGGCGAAGTAGTCCTGAAGACTATTGAATTAGCTACTGCCGTGTATCATCTTCAGGATGAAGCCACTCAAGAGTCACCAAGACAGGCAGGACCTAGCCAGGTGACAGCACCATCAGCCCATAAACCAAACGAGGAATCAAAGACCATGGATGAACGATCCCCTAAGAAGTCAAAGAAGCGAAAGGCTTCTCAGAACTTCGCCATGGTCGCTCACAATGGTAAAGCCGTCCCCAACCAACCAGCTCAACCCCCTGCTAGGTGTATATGGCTTTTCCTATGATACCTACATCAAGGAACTATGTACCTTACAAACTACTCTTGTGATTCTCTCTTTCAAATGATTGCTCATGATTCCCTCAAAAATTTTAAGTACTCGTTTCACTCTAAGAAACAAAGTACAGAAAATTAAGTGACATTATGAGTAATCGTGCTTTTCGCACATCTGTGCCTTTAAATCCTTGGTTAGATAACTAAGGGTATTTTCAAATCTCATACCCATTACGTTTTGATTTTTTCAACATACACAGTACATGTATTTCAAAACAATCTTCATGATTTCAAAACATTTCATATAGTTTGAAAACAATTTTTCTAAATGCATTGTCTATGTTATTTCAAAAACATTGACCATGTTATCAAAACCAACCTTTCTAATTTCAAAATATTTCATATAGTCTGAAGACAATATTAACACAATACATTTTCTTATCAAGTGCATGATTTCAAAAAGCATCATTCATATCTTTCAAAAACCTTATACATAATTTCAAAATTCATCTCGCATGATTTTTAAAACATTTTTGTAAATATATCTATCTAATACACCTACTTTATGATTTCAAAAGTATTATATATAAGGTTTCAAAAACGTTAAACACATTTTTCTTAAAAGAACCTCATGCATAGTTTTCAAAAATATTTTCCTCATACATTGACTTAACCTTCAAATTCTGCTTCATATGTCGCCTTGACATATCAAGCATCTCAACTTCATAAGCATTCTTACTTCATGTTTTGACATAAGCACATCCAGTGCAAGGTTTCAAAACATCTTCAACTTCTAAAATCCATAGGGGATCTTTTTATCTTCACAATTAGATCCTTGTGGATGATATCATTCAAATCAGAGTCCTTAATTGGATTCCTTATGTACCTTAATTCGAACATTTCGGTTCTTTATAATCGAAATCGAATTTTCTCTTCAAAAATCTTTCTATTTTTATAGTTAGATTCTTGATAACGTTTAAAGTACCAAATGAAATCCGTTGAATGGATTCCTAGTGTGCTTTAAATGCATGTACGCAAGTAACAAGACAAATTAACAAACAATCTTTGTGGTTATATGACTATGTGTTTATGCATCTTGAGTTTTCATTTAAGTATTTTGTGTTTTTATACTCTGGATAATTCGTTATCCAAATCCTCGCAGGATCTTTCATATCTTCATATGAGGGATTCGTAGCAGGATAGTCAAAAGGTACTATCTTAATTCCTTAATGGGCTTCTATGTAATAGTTAAGACCCTTGGATTTTATAGTACTACTCCATGATTCATAAGAGACCCTTTTTAGTGGTCTAGTCAAAAGATTGATTCGCAATCTGGTTAAAGAATGACATCTAGTGATGTAGCTGGACAGACTCCTTGATAGTCTATTTAGATCATTTAATGATTTAAGTAAAAGGACTCTATGGCGGTCTAGTCACACTCATCACAGGATTGTTCATTTGGTTTTCCCCTGCGCATTATAAAATAGACTGTGTGAACTGTGCAAGGAATTGTCTAATTATGGAGGCCTACATAATTATGAAATTTAGTGCATAGAAAACCAGTAAGGTTTATTATGTGTAAGAACCGATAGTGACAACAATAACAAAATGAGAACGATGTAATGGAGGTACGGTGGACGCACCAATGACGCTTCATATACTTGTATATAAGTATCCCTCTTACATTGCAATCATGATGTTATTAAAGGTTACTAGAAGTTCAGAACCCTAACCAATGTTGTTTGATCTTTTCAACTTCATGTTTTAAACTCTTACAAGTTTCCTCTAAATAAATTTCGGGACGAAATTTCCTAAAGTAGGGGAGACTGTAACACCTGTGCCTCCACGGCCATCGAACAAATACCGAACCAATGAAATATTGTATTTCATACTTTGGATTTGTATTAATATGTGTATCATTTGCACATATCGATTCTTATTCGATTTCAAACTCTAAATCGCTTTCTGGAAGGTTATACGCGCACCAATGCGTAAATATAACCAGTTTAATGCAACAAACACTCCGGAATAGTGAAATAGGCTTAACATACCTTAAATAACCTTTACATAACTTAAATATAAGTTTTGGAAGGTTTGGTGTGGTGAAAGCAAAGTTAAATCGCTTACAGGGACTAAAGTTGACAAACTGCGAAAGTATGCCAATTTGAACTGTAACAGACATTCCGGAGCATGACCATGAGTTAAACATACCATAAATATCCTTCACATAGCTTAGAAATAGGCTTTGAGGTGTTCGGTATGCTAAAATAAACTTTTGTGTCATTCAGGGACTAAAAGTGTCAAAAAGTGCACAAGTTTGCATTTTCGCGCATAACTCATGTTCTGCATACATCCGGACATCTAAAAATTTATGTAAGCATGACTAAATTATATTTTAGTGTTCGCCATAAGAAAAATCCATTCGTTTCGTCATTTGGATCGTTTTTCGCGCTTATGCGCATTCCGTCGTAATTAAGCGAACATCGCGTTCGTACGGCTAAACGAACCGACATCCGAGATATTTTTGGGCACATTTTAAGTTCCCTATACTTTAACTTCATTTTAGAGCTTTGAAATGGGGTTAACGGGCCTTAAACGTGTCGAAAATGGCCTAAATACAGTTCAGGGACCAAAAGTGTAATTCTGCCAAAATAGTGCCTAGCGGTGCGCTACACTTTAAGCGTAGCGGTGCGCTAGGGGTCTGCAGAACAAGATCAGATCGAACAGTCAGCGTATTCCAGCTGTTCGATTCACATCCACATGTTTCCCACTTGCATTCTCAGCTGATAAGGATGGTTTTAAGCCACCACAACTTTCCGACACATGTACGGCCTTGATCGTTTCCCCTTTTCCAAGAAATGATCTTAACGGTTACCCGAATACTATAAATACCCCACCCCCCCATTACTTCAAATGCACTAGAATTCTGATTTTAGAAACTCTAAGTTGAAACCATTGTTTCATACCTGAGATTCTCGAATCGGGATTAGCATTCGGGGACCCTGGGTTAGTATTCTTTCGTTCTTTTCCTTATTTTACTGCTTTTCGAGTCAGAAAGTCAAACTTTGTTTGACTTTCAGCGTTGACCAGTAATGGTCAATGCGAAGTTCGTAAGAACTTCGCAACGTGAGTGTAATCACGTTGGTCATAGTCCCTTGGGACTATGCCCACTGATTACCACGTTGTCTAGGGTCGTAGGGTAGGCGATCTAATAAATCGCCTATACCTTCGAACCCGACCCAGTTTGGTCGATCATTAGGATCCGACCAAATACATTAGGTGACCATAGTAGGTAGGGAATAACCTTCCGAGGTTATACCCTATGGTCACATCGTTTAAGTAGTTGTATGATAGGTAGTTTATATGCCTTAGGTAAATTACCAGAATACCCTTTTCATGCAAAATTGGTAATTTAGCATATGTAACCTAAACTTTTGCCACATAACTGATTATGTAACATGTTTAGGCATATAACACTTGTCATAGGACTAGTTAGGCGGTCCGAACGCGTTTCACGCGCACGACGCGTTAAAGTAGCATAAGCTTCCTAAACGGGTCGTAATGGGTCGAAAGCACTTAGGTTAAGTTTCATTTAGTATGTAGGCTTTGTTAAACCATATCATATGAGTTCCTACACTCATTTGGTTTACAAACCCTAATGCTACCCAATCTTCCGATTTAGGTCCGGTTAATTAACATAGTTACCTATATTAGGTGCCGTTTGATTTCCGTGATCTCTAGCATTGTTTGGTTGTTACTCAAGGACTACTGAGCAATCTCAAGTGAGTACATAGACCCCTCTTTTACTGTTTTCCAAACATTTTGGGGTGGAACACATGTGCCTACTTGTTACTTTCTAGTTTTCCTGTTTTCATATCATATACCTGCTATGTTTGTTAGTACATTATAGTACATCGTTTTACATTGACATTTTATGCTATGTATGTATATAGCGTGCATACTTAGTACATCGTTTTACATGACATTTTATGCTATGTATGTTCATTTAGTTCATACTTAGTACATTGTTTTACATCACATCACGTCACATGCTATGTATGTTCATTTGTTGCATACTTAGTACAGATTCATTTCATCACATGCTTACATTTTGGTATGACATTTGGTTTGTTAAATGGGACAATACATTCATTAACATTAGCTACGCCGTTCGTTAGTAGGTAGTGGTACCATAGGAATTGACAACTCCCGTTCCGGACATCCCAGGGAAAGGGGACAGTAAAGGAATGACCGAATTCGTTGATATTTACTCAGATAGACCTTTAATTTGTTTAAGGGTTTATCACCTCAGTCGCAAGGCTTGGATGTATGCATTGGAACAACACCGCATAAATGTTCATTATCAGTACAGCATGCATTTACACAAGACATAATATTGATTTAAACCAAGTTTTACTTCAATACTTTGCTTTTGTGCATATGGTTTAGTTGAGACATTTCGCTAGCCATACATGACATTTAGACATAGACATTTTAACATGATTGACATTGATCATGCATTTACACAAAACATAACGTTGATTTAAACACAGTTTTACTTCAATACTATGTTCTTGTGCATTTCACCTATGGTTTAGTTGATGCGCTTTCACTAGCCATACATATCACATTTTGTTTTACATTACATGATTTACATTAAACATGAACATTTTACTTTGGTGGTTTGGTTGATTAAGTGATTAAGTAACGATGCGTGTGTAATATGATACAAGCATGGTGGATACGCCGCTGGTACTTCCTATATATAAGTGTTTGTATGGTATTACATGTCGTAGCGTTATTTGAATCATTTCAGTTTGATACATATAACATGTTATACAAATAACATACTTTTCACAAGACATTGTTTTACAAAACAACTTATCTTTTACAAACTCATTTAACTTGGTTATTCATTTAACCATACATTATTCACTTATTTATACATATCATCTGATCTTATCGATTTTCAAATGGTTTACAAAACAAAGCAAATAACAAGGTTCATGACTAAACATTTTCTCAAACATAAGTCATGACACCTATTTTCACAAAACCTATGTATCTCACCGGCATTTTTATGCTGACGTACCATATTTTCACATGTGTTTTTCAGGAAATGAAGCATAGGATTGATCAAGATACACTTAGGCGGACATGGGCCTTAGTGACAATAAAAGATGCAGACTAGTTAATTGTTGTATTTTCCATGTTTGTTTAGACATTGTAACACTTCTAATGAATAAAGCGAAACTTTAATCTCCATGGTTGTGAAACATTAATTCTGTTGCAACACGCCCCGATGTTTCCGCCGCGATTTGTTGTTTTACGCGGTCGGGGTGTGACAGAAAAGCTAATCAAATACTTAGAGATAGTTAAAGAATTGACACTCTCTTTTGTTTCCTTCAGTTTAACACAGGTACCAAGGGAAGAGAATGCAGAGGCTGATGCATTGGCCAATCTAGGATCATCCTTGAAGATCCCGGAGGATATCAAGATCCCTATTATCCATATCCTGACCCCTGCTATCGAGGATCATGTAGCTATGGAGATAGGAGAGGATTCTGCAATTATCCCTAGTGATGATACTCAATCTCATTCAGGATCATGGATCCTCCCAATCATGAAATACATACAACATGGAGAGATTCCTACAGGAGAAAACCTTAGGGCCTTAAAAATCAAGGTATCTCAATTTACAATATTGAATAATATGTTGTATAAACGATCTCTTGCAGGACCATATCTAAGATTAGGGTTGTAAACGAACCGAACGAACACGAACGAGGCCTTGTTCATGTTCGTTCGTTAAGGAAATAAATGTGTTCACGAACGGTTCATGAACACTTACCGAACGAGATTTTATGTTCGTGTTCGTTCATTAAGGAAATGAGCGTGTTCACGAACGGTTCACGAACACAAGCGAACACAAATAAATTTGGTGAACGTGATGAAGGATAAAGGTGGATGACCCAGAGAGTAGCACTAGAACTTGAATCCCTTATTGTGGAACGGAGGTAGATCATATTCGTCGATGTAAATAATGAGAAAAGAAAGGGAAATGGTGCATAAACAAGGTGAAAGATGGTTTCCTAGTTTAATTGTTAGGGTAATGATATAAATAAAAGTTTAATAGTATAAAAAGTATACATAAAATATATGAAAGTATAAAAATCTTTAATTAAAACATGAACATACGAACATAAACGAACGTAAATGAACGAATGTTCACGAACACCTTACCGAACGTTCACGAACACAATTGAACGAACGAGACCTTTGTTCATGTTCGTTCATTTAACTAATCGAACGGAATTTCTTGTTCATGTTCGTTCGTTTAATAAACGAACGAACATAAACGAACTTCCCGCCGAACGGTTCACGAACTGTTCGCTGAACGTTCAGTTCGTTTACAGCCCTATCTAAGATGCATTGAGGATCCTGAAATCCAAGAAGTCCTGAAGGATTTCCATGAAGGAGATTGTGGAAACCACACTGGGGGCAGGGCATTATTCTCAAGGATCCTGAGGACAGGATACTATTGGCCAACTATGAAGAAGGATGCTGTGGAGTATGCCAAGAAGTGTGATCCTTGTCAGAGACACAGTAATATCCTTTACCAACCAGCAGAACTTTTGCATCCTATATCCTCTTCTTGGCCATTCATGAGATGGGGAATGGATATAGTTGGAAAGCTTCCTAAGGCACCTGGTGGAAAAGTATTCATGCTTGCTATGACTGATTACTTCTCCAAGTGGATAGAGGCTGAAGCCTTTGCTCAAGTCAGAGAAAAGGAAGTTATACCTGTTTTGGTCAAAAAAATCTGTTGAGAATATTGCAACCAAACTCTAGATTACGGGGTATGATGCTCAAAAAGTGTAACAACAACGAGGATCACTTCAATGTGGAATGCACAAACAACACCAGGATTTATACGGGGAAAAAGCCCTTGATCAAGAATTGATCTCCGGCACAAAAAACCCCGGGTGATGGAAACTACCGATCACCAAGCTCAAATAAATGAATAAACGTTTACAACTTCGGATAGTAACGAGCTAGGTACAAGGATCACTACGGTGAAATGTGTAAAAAGTGTAAGTAATTGCTAAGTGTTTGAACGAGAGCTTGTATGAGCGTGTTTGCGAGTGTGTGAAACTGCCAAAAATGACTAAGTGTCACTAACTAGCTCGTTACCCCTTTAAAATAAGAAAAATATCTAGTTAACAAACTCTCCGACTTTCGGGCCAAGCCTCCACGTTCTCCATAACGTCTAGTTTTGATCTAGCACGTGCAGAATACTTCGGGAATATTCTCCAGGAATGTCGCTAAGACTTGGTCAAGCTTAATATACCTGCGAGACATTTCAAAAACACAAGTAAACAATCGTCAGTACGAGGATCCTTAAAGTGATCCATGATCCTGATCCTAAAGCCCTTCTGAGGATCACCACCTGTCACAGAAGTAAGGATCACTAGTTAGGATAACAAATAAGGATCACTAATTGTTAGAAAATCCTCCCCTAACAATTGCCCCCAAAATATAAGGAGTGAAATTGTAAAATTAGCGAGTTATGTTTTCTTGATCTTATCCGTAACAAACTAACGGATATATAGCCGTTAATTTTGAACTAGCCGTTGCGATGATGATGTCACGGAAGTGACAACCTGCAAGATCATGATTATAAATAGAGATATAGATAGGATCACTATGCATTTAAATTCGAAAGAAACTCCCTTTATAATCTCAGTTGAAGATCGATCAGGTATCTCTTTCTCCTCTCTCTTCCTTTCTTACTCTGTTCTTCTTTCTTTACCTTAATCACTTCAAGAATGTTGCTCCGAAGTTCCCCGGCTAAGGATCACAAAAAGGATAGCCCTCTGAAGAGTCAGAAGATCGTCAAGGACTCGGTGAACGAGAGGTGTTGCTTTACCGATGCACAGATTGATAACATCCGTCACCGTTTTCCAGCGAATGTATTTTTCAAACCCTTCGATTCAACTGTTCTGAGCGACTACGTTTCTGATACATGGGTCGCCTTCCCAGTCACTCCATTTGCTATAGGGTACACCTATCCTTTCCCGGAGTTCACACAATCCTTCTTTTCCCTTACCGGCATATCTTACATTCAAGCCATGCCGATGATCTGGAGGGTTTTATACACCCTAGAGAGGATCATCGAGCAGGAGAGTCTTGATTTAGGAATGTCAGAACTAGCGGAGTTGTATGATCTTACTACCTTCGGATCCCACCGTTACTTGTTTAAACGGAAACCCGGTGCAGATCACCCTCTTCTCAAAGTCACCAAAAACGACAAAGATTGGAAGCGTCGCTTCTTCTTTGTAAGGAGGGATACCATTTCAGATGGAGAGCACTTACCAAGAACATGGTCCACCCATGGTAGGCTGGAGGATCCTGGGAAGGATCACCAGATGGTCATGTTTTTGTAATAGGATCACTAACCCCTTCTTTGTCTTGTGTCATGCAGCCATCTCCTTTTCACGTCTCATCACAACACCCGCAACCAGGGAAAGACTTGCTACTTTCTGGGGACTTGACCCTGAAACTAGAACTTTTAAGACAACAACCCAAGACTCACAGGAGGTATCCTCAGGCTCTGTCACAATGTCGAGTAAGTATCCTTGTTTATAATTTAAATAAATAATTAAATGTATATTAAGAAAAGATACTTATCTTATTTTGGTTGTGTAGGCGCTGGAAAATCTGCCAAATCTGCTTCAAGGTTCAGTGTCACCGATCTCACCACTGTTAAATCCTCCAAAAGAAAGGTTCCACTAGCCCGACTGTCTCAATCCCCAAGGCACCCCTCAAAGGGAAGGGAATCAAGAAGAGAAAGACTTCCGAGGCTGAGGATTTGCAGGGCCTGCCCTTAATTCGCCACCAGTTCCTCGAGTACTTCAATGATGTAAGGATCACTATCTCTGCTTGCATATCCTGCTGATCTAAGGATCACTTGCTCTTGAACCGCTTTACCCTTTTCTTTTGCAGATATTTGCTGAGATCGAGGATTACGTCGGTCATGTTGAGGATCAAGATCAGAAGATTGCCGATCTCCAGCAGGTTGCTGTGCTCAAGGATCTTGCAATTGCTGATCTTCAGAAGGAACTCAAGGATACCAAGCAGAAGATGGCCAAGGTGCTGGTTAACTTTGATTATGAAAGGCAGGAGATCA
>JARYGA010005063.1:50000-52500 GCA_030545235.1 Helianthus tuberosus
CGTCAAATTTGGTGTCGAAACGAGTACAACTGGGACGATCCAAGGCCCAACGATACATCGGGCCCGAACAAGGCCCAATAAAAAAAACAGACCCTAGAACGTGAAGTCGTGATCGCAAACCACGTAAGAATGTCCCGTGAACAACCTGTACAAAGTTTGGTGTCGATCCGAGCATAACGGGCCCGACCCAAGGCCCAACGACATCGGGCCCGAACAAGGCCCGTTCAACACGTTGACCCGAGACGTGAAGCCGTGGCCCGACACCACCATAAAAATGTCCGCGAGCAACGGTGTCAACTTTCGTGGCGATCCGACGTACAACGGGCCCGATCCAAGGCCCAACGACACATCGGGCCCGAACAAGGCCCAAATGAAGACCTGACCCGAGAACGTGAACTCGTGTTCACAAACCACGTAAGAATGGCCCGTGAACAACCTGTACAAAGTTTGGTGTCGATCCGAGCACAACGGGCCCGAACCAAGGCCCAACGACAAATCGGGCCCGAACATGGCCCGGCCAACACGTTGACCCGAGACGTGAAGCCGTGACCCGATACCACCATAAGAATGCCCGTGAACAACCGTGTCAGCTTTCGTGGCTATCCGACGTCGTTTGGTGGTGTTACGAAGAATCCCGAGAAAACGAACGTACCGGGCCCGCAGGCCCGCGGGCCCGAATCCAGATTATTCTTTCCCAAGACCACCGTCAACTTGTCCCGATGGCTCACATGAAGTTTGGTGCCGTTCCGACCTCGTTTGATACGGTTATGGTTGAACCACACGGGCGCTCGGTCCCGACCCGAGCCCAGTCAACGTTTTGACCCGATCAAACCGGCCCGTGACCCGAAACGACCCTACTTGGGCCCTACAACAGCCACGTAAAGTTTCGGGACGATCCGACGTTCTTTCATGTGGTTACGGACAATCCACGCCAAACAAGCGTCACGGGCCGACCGAGCCGGGCCAACGGGCCCTTGGGACCCGAAAACTGAATTTTTTTCATCCAAACCCCTTAAAACACGTTACCGAGGTCTCACGCAAAATTTCATGCCAATCCGACGTCGTTTGATGGGGTTTTGAAAAATTATGATTCCTCAAAAATTTAATGTCTGTTCCTGTCACTTAGCTTTTTGTGCAAAATGTATATATAGGGGAGGGGTGGGTGTTGAGCAGCCCATGCCCGGGCAAGCTAGGTGAGCGCCCAAGCCAAAGGAGGCTGGTGGCGCGCGCATAACAGCCCAAATGCCCCAACGATGACCGAGAACAAGCGCCCCTCTCCCCTCCCTCCCCCCCACGTTGCCTGCCCACGTTGCCTCGACGCCCAGCAAACCTCGAAAATTATGATTCCTCGAAAAATTAATGTCTGTTCCTGTCACTTTACTTTTTGTGCAAAATGTATATATAGGGGAGACTAGGGGCTTGAGCAACCCCTGTGCCCAAGCAAGGGCAAGATAGAAGCACACGAGACACGAGGTTTAAAGCCTATACAAGCAAGGCGTCGGTCTCCCCAAGCCCCGTTGCCTATAAATCAAGCCCGGTGCCTTGTAAATGCCCCACACGATGCCTACAAGCAACAACGACGTTTGCTAGTTAATCGATCGATGCCCACACATTTCAGCATGTTGCCTAGTAAACAAGCCATGCTGCCTTGGAAGCGCCCCACATCATGGCATGTTGCCTAGCACGCTGCCCAGCACGCTGCCCTTGTTCCCGCACGACGACCTGAAAGCGTGGCTGACCACGTGCTTGCCTTCAAAAATTATGATTTCTCAAAAAATTAATGTCTGTTCCTGTCACTTTACTTTTTGTGCAGAATGTATATATAGGGGGGTGGTAGTACTCTTGGGGTAGAGAGGCATGTGCTGGGATGGCATGCCAAGGCATGTGCTGGGATGGCATGCCTTGGTGTGTGCTGGGATGGCATGCCAAGGACAAGCATGTGCTAGGAAGGCATGCCAAGGCCAAGCCAAGGCCAAGGCAAGCACATGCATTGTGAGCTAGTTGAGACGGTTGTCTTTACCCCAAGAGTGCCCAAGGGAGAGGAAAGAGGTGTCAAACGCATGCTGAGCCCCACTTCGGTAGTTTGGCACCCCCATAGGCATTCAGGCAAGCGTGCCTATGGGGAAGGTCGGTTGAGCTTGTCAGCCATGTTGGGTACTATTGTTTGGACGAGATGATGGCACACGCATGCTTGCTTTAAGGTAACGTTCAGGCAGCACAGCCAGCCCGCAATTGCTAGTTCAAGCGGGTGGAATCTGCCTATAGGGGTGTTGCTTGCTTGCTTGCTGTGGAATTGGGCACGCCCGATATGTATCAGCGACCCACGTAGTTCCTGCATGGCCCCATAGGTATTCAGGCAAGCGTGCCTATGGGTAAAGTCGGTTGAGCTTGTCAGCCATGTTGGGTACTATTGTCTGGACAAGATGATGGCACAAGGATGCTTGCTTTAAGGTAACGTTTCGGCAGCACAGCCAGCCCGCAATTGCTAGTTCAAGCGGGT
>JARYGA010005064.1:0-41561 GCA_030545235.1 Helianthus tuberosus
TCTGTTGACTTTTTAATTACACGTTTGACCCGACATTAGACCTAGTTAGAGTGGGAATCAGGGGGAACCCCTTTGAGAGTTTATTACCCACATAATTACCAACTTATAACTACTTTTGATTCGACTAATCACTGGACCATTAGTGATTAATCTTAAAGTCAACCGTTAATTACGACGGTTTGACTTTTAAGCTAATACTAAGCTAAAACTTAATTAAGAAAGGATTAGCAACTTACTGAAGTCCTAAGCTTGATTAGTGATCACTTGAGAGAAGACTTGAGCTCTAGAAGTGATCCAAAAATGCAGATGAAGGTGTGATTGCAAAGTTGCAACTCATGGCCCTTTTATAGTGGATTTAATCACCACAATGTGTTGAAAAATAAGTCTACTACTGACCATAAGTTACCAACATGTGTCCTATATGTTTAGGGATTGTTTAGGGGCCAAGGGATATGAGGAAAATCGTTTAAAGGTCGAAATTTGCGTTTAACAGCAAACAACAAGTTTTCAGTCGCTGGCACCCCCTTACGGACCGTAAGGGGTGGCTGACGGTCCGTAAGCCTATGGTCAGAAGCATAAAACTTTTGTTCTTTCAGGATTTCGAAAGGGTAACCATCTTTTCCGAATTTTGGGACATTATTTATCAGATTGGGGCCTCTAAAAGTGCCTTAAACAATTACATACCCTACCACTTTGGTATGTTTCATTGAATTCTTATTGAAAGTGCCGAACAAGAAGGTTTACCGTGCATTTTCTTCGTAGGAGTCCACCATTTCAATTATGAATTAGTTTATTGCTATGATTCCCCGAATTTGAATATATACCAGATGTTTATTAGTCTTGGGATTCATAATAAGGTCGTTCAGAGGTGTAAAATTAACATGACAACACTTTTAATTCCCGTCGTACATCATTAAATATATCCGGGTTTATATCCCTTTTGTCTTAATTGACACGTGTCGTTATTTCATTGAACATGAATTTTCGAGGTGTTACATCCTCACCCCCTTAAAAGAATTCTCGACCTCGAGATTTACTGAAACAAGTAAGGGTACTTTTCTTTCATGGTGGATTCAACCTCCCACGTATACTCGGGACCTCTACGGGCATCCCATTTGACCTTTACAATAGGCACATGCTTCCTTCGAAGCTTCTTAACCTGTCGATCCTCGATCGACACAGGTTTTTCAACAAACTTTAAGCTCTCTTCTATATGCACATCTGTATGCGGTATTACCAGTGATTCGTCAGCGAAACACTTTTTCAGATTGCAGATGTGGAACACATTGTGAATTCCACTGAGCTCTTCTGGTAAGTTTAATTTATAGGCAACTGACCCGACACGTTCGATAACCTCGAAAGGTCCTATGTATCTCGGGCTTAGCTTGCCATTCTTACCAAATCGCATCCCCCCTTCCAGGGTGATACTTTTAGCAGCACTTTGTCACCTACTTCGAAGTGAAAAGTTTTACGCTTCGGATCTGCGTAGCTCTTGTCACACCCCCAAAATCCACACGCGGAGTACCACCGCTTGGAGGCGTGACATGACCAGGATCAAGCCACCAATTATATAGAACAATGTATAAAGTAAAAGTAAATGCAATTTAACCCAACCAATCTATATGAAAGGTGTTCCAAAACATAAATATGTTATCACTGTATAGCGGAAGCGTATAATTAAACCCAACATAATAAAGTATGAAATGTCATAATGTCTAATCAAGTATTCACGATCCTTGTCCACAACGACCGTGCCTCCCGTGCAAGCTCCATAAGTACCTAAGGTCCTGCAAGGCATGTAACAGAGAATCAACAACTAGTTGAGCGAGTTCACAGTGAGTTTGTTTAGTTATAGTGTTCATAATGTAGTTCGTATGTTCATTTAGTAATCATGTATCGTATCGCGGCCCTCTAGGCATGTTTGCGAAGTATAGTGGGGATTTCCCATGTTTGCTAGACTAGATATAGTAGTATCGCGGCCCTCCCAGGCATGTTTGCGAAGATTAGAGTATATATAGTTCGCGGCCTTTCCTAGGCATGTGTGCGAAGATTGTCATAGTATCGCGGCCTACCCTTGGCGTGTGTGCGAAGATCGTTTAAATTAGTATAACCAGTCTAGTCAGTTCATATCAATAACCCTCCCTCACCCGGGGACCATATATCTAAGTTCCATAAGCTGAACGAATAAATAATCCAACCCATTCCCACCCTGGGAATCCCATGCCTTGGCTGTGTGAACTCACCTTGGTTTGCTCGGTATGCTAAGTGTATGCTCGCAAGTAATCAATCACGTCCTAAAGTATGCATGTATGTGAAATCAGTTTGTGTTCAAGTTGTTCACGTATATACATATAACACGTAATCACAATCATACAAGTCATGTCTAACGTCTAACAGCAGTTAAATATTCCAGTTAACACTTAACAGAATCAACTCAAGTTACAGCACAGCTCGGCGAAACACATATATGGCGAAACACATAAGTTGGCGAAACACATAAGTTGGCGAAACACATAAGTTGGCGAAACACATATTTGACGAAACACGTTCTGTTTCGTCGTGATCTTGTTTGGCGAAACAGGATTCTAATTCGTTGATGACTCTTGGCGAAACACATTCTGTTTCGCCGAGAGTCCTGTTTCGTCGGATGTCTGTTTCGCAGACATCAGTTACAGCAGATGCGAATAACACATAAACCCTAATCATTCTAGCAGCCGTCATCAATAACAGAAATCATACGAAGGTTAATGTGCATATCGAATCATCATAAAATCAATCATCCAAGAGTCATTGTCTAGCATAAACCCTAGTTTATGTGTATAACCTATCAACATACAACATCATATCATTGCACCCTATCAAGATACTAACTTGTATTCATAATCAGAACATAATAACAATATCCAGAACCGAGCACTCGATTGTATTAGGTTTCGCATAGCATTTTATATAAGTCCTACTACATCATACATATCAAAATCTACAACATCATAATCATACTCTTATCACAGCAGTAACACACATCAATCATATACGCAAGCAAGAATCGTGATATAACAGAAACATGGAATCGATTAACAAACACACACTAACCGATTCAAGATGAAGAAACAAGGATTCGAGAGCTAGGGATGATGGTGAACAATGGTTGTTGCCGTCGCACAGACGCGAGAGAGTTCTAGGGTTTTTCTGATTGCCTAACTTGTGAAACTGAACCCGTTTCACGTAAATATTCGCGAAATAACATTCTGGGCCGTACTGGGCCTTTGGCGAAACTGGGCTCGGCGAAACAGCCTGTTTCGTCGAGAAGGTGTTGACGAAACTGATATGTTTCGTCGAGATCGATCTTGGCGAATCTCACTTGTGTTTCGTCGGATTCTTATATGGTTTAACAGTTTAAGTTTTACAAACAGTACACATGTTATACAATCACACATAACCATGCAAACACACTAGGTTTTATCATAACACAACTAAATAGTCAAAGTCAACGTGCATTAAATGCAAATAAAGAATGTCGGAAATTCGAGTTGTCACATTATCCCCAACTTGAAAGAAATTTCATCCCGAAATTTAGTATGCAGTTACTGAGGAAAGCTAATGGTGTGACGTTATTTACCTGTATTGTATCGTGGCTCCCCGAGCAGGTTTGCGAAGATTACTGGTTTCCTTGGGGTGTCACATCATCCCCCCGTTGATTTGGAATTTCGTCCCGAAATTCTGTATTGGTAGCTTCAGCCTCAGTAGGAGTTGCATTGGTTCCGAATAACTAGGGATATTTGAGTTCCATTTGATCTTCACGCTCCCAGGTGAACTCTGGGCCGCGGCGGGAGTTCCAACGAACTCGTACAAGAGGGATTCTCGTGTTCTTGAGGACCTTAACATCCCGGTCCTTGATTTCAACAGGTTCCTCGACGAAGTGCAACCGCTCGTCGATAGTGAGTTCCTTCAAAGGAACTATGTGGGTCTCATCTGACGTACACTTCTTCAGATTCGATACGTGAAAGACGTTGTGAACTGCACTGAGTTCAGGTGGTAAGTTCAGTCTGTAGGCCACTTTGCCTATTTTCTCAATAACTTCGAAAGGTCCAACATATCGTGGATTTAGTTTGCCGCGTTTGCCAAAACGAACCACACCCTTCCAGGGTGAAACTTTAAGTAGCGTTCGATCCCCAACCTGGAATTCGAGTAGTTTCCTGTCTAAATCAGCGTATGCTTTCTGACGGTCGCGTGCTGCCGCCATGCGTTGTCGTATTTGTGCAATCTTTTCTGTAGTATCGACTACCATTTCTGGACCTGTGATTTGACTTTCACCCACCTCTGCCCAACAAAGAGGTGATCGGCATTTACGCCCATACAATGCCTCGAATGGAGCAGCTTTAATGCTCGTGTGGTAGCTGTTATTGTATGAGAATTCCACAAGTGGCAAATGTTTTTCCCAACCGTTTCCAAAATCAATTACGCACGCCCGAAGCATGTCTTCTAGAGTTTGAATAGTGCGCTCAGACTGCCCATCGGTCTGAGGATGATACGCCGTGCTCATGTCTAAACGAGAGCCAAAAGATTTATGCATTGCTTGCCACAGTTCTGAAGTAAAACGTGCGTCACGATCAGAGATGATGGAGGTTGGCACCCCGTGCCTCGAAACCACTTCTTTTAAGTAAATGTCTGCTAAGGTAGAGAACTTGTCTGTTTCTTTGATAGCCAAGAAGTGAGCAGACTTTGTGAGTCGATCCACGATCACCCAAATAGTATCATTTCCGCGCTGAGATCGAGGTAGGCCAGTAACAAAGTCCATGGAAATTTGTTCCCATTTCCATTGTGGTATCTCAGGTTGTTGAAGTGGTCCTGACGGTTTCTGATATTCTGCCTTGACTCTCGCACAAGTCAAGCATTTGCTAACGTATGTGGCTATGTGGGCCTTCATGCTAGGCCACCAGTATGTAGTCTTAATATCGTGGTACATTTTATCCGAGCCAGGGTGTACCGAGTAGCGAGACTTGTGAGCTTCATCCATTACCAGCTCGCGTAAGTTGCCGTACAGTGGGACCCAAATGCGTCCTGTGACGTAGTAAGCACCATCTTCCTTCTGTTCTAATCGTTGTCTTGAGCCGCGTAGGGCTTCAGCCCTGACGTTGTCTGGTTTCAATGCTTCTACCTGAGCATCTCGTATCTGAGAAGGAAGGCTAGATTGGATAGTAAGTTGCAATGCTCGTACACGCCTAGGCGTAGTATCCTTTCGACTGAGGGCGTCGGCCACCACATTGGCTTTGCCCGGATGGTACCTTATAGCACATTCGTAATCGTTCAGTAGTTCGACCCATCTACGTTGTCGCATGTTCAATTCTTTCTGTTTGAAAATGTGCTCGAGACTCCTGTGATCTGTGTAGATGGTGCATTTAGTGCCGTACAGGTAATGTCGCCATATCTTGAGCGCAAAAACAATCGCTCCCAACTCTAAGTCGTGTGTTGTGTAATTCCGTTCATGAATCTTTAGTTGGCGCGACGCGTAAGCAATAACCTTTTCCCGTTGCATCAATACACATCCAAGACCTTGGATTGATGCATCACAGTAGACTACAAAATCATCGGTGCCTTCAGGCAGTGAGAGGATAGGTGCGCTGCAAAGTCTATCCTTTAAGTGCTGAAACGCTGACTCCTGTGTATTACCCCAACGGTAAACAACACCTTTCTGCGTCAGTAGTGTAAGCGGCTGTGCAATCTTTGAAAAGTCTTTGATGAACCGTCTGTAATAACCCGCCAAACCCAAGAATTGGCGTATTTCGGTTGGTGTACGAGGCGCAGGCCAGTTTTTAATCGAATCCACCTTGGATGGATCTACATGAATCCCATCCTTGTTTACCACGTGGCCTAAGAAGTGGACTTCACGAAGCCAGAAGTCACATTTAGAAAACTTAGCATATAGCTGTTCCGTTCGTAGAAGTTCCAGTATCAGTCGTAGGTGCTGCTCGTGTTCCTCCTGACTTTTCGAATAAATCAGGATGTCGTCGATGAAAACAATGACGAACTTGTCGAGATAGGGTTTGCACACCCTGTTCATAAGATCCATAAATACGGCAGGCGCGTTCGTTAGCCCAAATGGCATGACCATAAACTCGTAGTGGCCGTAGCGAGTTCTAAAGGCTGTTTTAGAGACGTCCTCATCCCGGACTCTCAGCTGGTGATATCCTGACCTTAGTCTATCTTGGAGTAGTAGCTTGACCCTTGCAGCTGGTCGAATAAATCATCTATGCGCGGAAGAGGATAACGATTTTTGATCGTCACCTTGTTGAGTTCCCGGTAGTCTATACATATCCTGAACGTACCGTCTTTCTTCTTTACGAATAACACTGGAGCTCCCCAGGGCGAAGAGCTAGGACGTATAAAACCCTTTTCCAAGAGTTCTTGTAGCTGCTTTGACAGTTCTTCCAATTCAGTTGGAGCTAAACGGTATGGTGCTCGAGCTATAGGTGCTGCTCCTGAAGCGAGCTCGATCTGAAATTCGACCTGGCGATGAGGCGGTAACCCAGGTAATTCCTCAGGGAACACTTGAGGAAAGTCACATACTACAGGAATATCTTCAATCTTTTTCTCTTTCTTCGAGGTATCTGTAACGAGTGCCAATATAGCAGTGTGGCCCTTTCGTAAACACTTCTGAGCCTTCAAGAAGGATATGATGCCACTCACGACACCACTCTTGTCGCCTTGAACTTCGAGAGGTTCTTTACCAGAACGGGGAATACGAATGATCTTCTCCTTGCATAGGATCTCTGCTTGTTGTTGGGATAACCAATCCATACCAATGACGATGTCGAAACTATCCAGAGTTATAGGAATGAGATCTATAGAGAAAGCCTGACCAGCGAGGATAAGATTACAACCTTGAACTATGTGTGTGGCCTCTAAACTCTTACCGTTAGCTAACTCTACGACATGTTTGGTGTTCAAGAGAGTTGGTGCACGTTTTAACATTTCACTAGCTTTTAGAGACATGTAACTTGTATCCGCACCAGAATCAAATAGTACAGTAACATAAAAGTCGTCAAGAAGAAACTTACCCATAACCACGTTGGGATCATTTCTGGCATCACCCTGACCGATCACAAACATACGGCCTCTAGCACCATTGTTGTTATTGTTCCCACCGTTGTTGTTGTTCCCATTACCCTGATTGTTGTTGTTATTGTTCTGGTTCTGGTTTAACTGAGGGCAATTCCGCTTGTAATGACCTTCAGCCCCACACTGGAAGCATCCCTTGTTTCCCTGCTGCTGCTGCTGAGGCTGGTTTCGTGGAGCAGGTGGTTGTTGTTGCTGGTTCTGATTCGCAGGTCGTGAACTCCTGCAATGTAACGACTCTCATCAAAAGTCATAATTATTAAATTAATTTGACCAATAGGAAACTCTAATTGAGACACCCAAGTGATTCTGTGCAAACCCTAAGATTTCATAAATTTCAGAATCAGGATTAGGGCCCCTAAAACTCAGGGGGGGATAAACCCTAGTTGATGATTATCTATAAAAAATTGCTGTCAACATGTGAGAATTCGAGTTTGTCAAGTCATCAGAGCTAGTCCCACACGTGGCTACTCTATAACTGACTTTTGAACCCTTACGCATCGTATCAAAGTATGGCCTACGATGCGCAGGCTATTTAAAAGCCATACGATGCGTAGAGGAATATGGCATACGGTGCGTATGCTAAGCATACGATGCGTATGGGATTAAAGGCCTACGATGCGCAGGGCTTCTCAAAATTCAGCTATAAATAGCAGGCATTGGCACTTGCTTTCTGAACATCTTACGTCGAAAGAATTCTCGATTATACACCGAGTTTTCTGCTGTATACTTCAATTAACACACAAAGCACTAAATTGAAGCTGCAATCAGGGTATTAGTACAATCGCTGCTACGATTCATTTATCCGACGATCAAGATATCCAATGAATGTTTAAATGCCGCCCACATTAGGGTTATTCAACGGATCATCGTTAATTCGATGGATAAAGTATTATACTTTATCGTTCGTTGTTAATTCAACGGATCATCGTTAATTCGATGGATAAAGTATTATACCTTGTCGTTCATTGTTAATTCAATGGATCATCGTTAATTCGATGGACAAAGTATTGCATTTTGACAAACATTGAGAGATTTTGATCTCGTAAGTTATCGTAAATGCTGGATTGATTACTAATTCCAAATTGTGTGCTTGTTATTGAAATTAGGATAAAAGGCTAATCAGTAGGCTAGGCTCTGCCCGTATAAATCTGCAAAGTGAGTCATTCTCTCTTTTTATCAAATCTATTTACAAAAGTATTTATTTCAAAGTTATAATTACGGGGATTAAGTCTTTGTAATCACCAAGTTACAGCCGGTATGTGGGGTTTTGTATACATTACTTGATAATCGTCACCATTGGGGCAGCCAATGGGGGATATGACCATAGTCACAGACACCATTGGACGAATGGGCCAATGGGTTGAGTGGCAAGTACCGTGGGTAGTTGGATTGATATCAGAAACATTGTAATCGCTCTTAATACTGTAAATTATAACAAATGTGTCATTTTAGTAAATAGAATGATTCACTCAGTATTTCCCGCTGACAAAACCTTTTTCAAACATGTTTCAGGTGATCTGTTGTAAATCAGGAAAAGTGCTGTGGAGCATTTCAAGCTTAAGAGAGTGGCTCAATATAAAATAAAGAAATAAATTTTGTAATATCACGCTTTTATAGTAAAAACATAATATTGTAAATTATCGGGGTTTTATCCCGAATTATGAAATAAAATAATCGGGGAAAAATTTTAGCTTTAAGCGATCCTGTTTCCGCTGTTAAACTCAATTAAATAAATACCGCAGTATTTTCTGCCGCGGCTCTTGAAACGGGTCAAACCGGGTCGTGGGCCGTGACAGAAAAAGGTGGTATCAGAGCCACTGGGTTAAGCTAATTAAGTATTTAGAAATACTTTATTTTTCCTGATTACTATTATGTGATTAGGTGTTTTATTAACTGGCTATTTGTTAATGTTAATATAGGCAGATTTTTATTTTGTTGCTCTATTATCATTGTTAATCGAAAAATATTATATATAAATTTATTTGATTAATATATGGAATTACCTAATATAGTATTACTATATTGTGGTAAAGAAATAATATTTTATGTTTGAAGTATATTTTTATTTAAAATTATTGTTTAGTTAATTATTATTAATAATTTTATTATTAATAATAATATATTAATAGTAGTAGTATTAAGATTATTTTTAAATACTAGGGTTATTATCAAAAACAGATATTGGATAACCTAGCCTTAATTATGCATAGACTGATCACCTATGCTTAAATAAGGCAGCATTAACCAATATCCACCATGATAATGACTAGTTAAAATATATAAAATAAGTCATCATACTTATTTAGTATATAGATTTTTTTTTTATGTCAACTACTGTAACAGTAAATATAAATCTTTAAATATTCTGATTTAAAAATTTAGTATTTTTATCTACAGTCAAGAAAATTTATAAATAAATTACAAATAAAACCTAGTATGTTTTAATTTGTATTTGTTTTGGTAGTATGAAATACTATTTTTGTTCTATAAAATTTTGTTATGACTTAGTAATTGTATGTATGTTACTAAACAGCATGAGTGATTTGGCGGAAGTCCTTCAGAAGTTAAATCTCTATCCAGTAAGAATAGAAGTTTTCAGAGATTTCAATAAATATATACCAGACATAGAAGAACCTATAGAATTTAATGCTTTATCTCTTGAGAAACCTAAGCCTAAGAAAATGGAAATTGGGGAAAGTTCTAGGCAAATGGAGGAATTACCATCTCAGGAAGAGCTAGATTTTATAATGGCAACCGATGATACTATTGAGCCTGTTAATGAAAATAATTTTATGAACTTAGAATCATCTATTCCAAACTCTTCGAATCACTGGAATATAGATAAATGGTTGGATAATGAAATACTGTTACAAAACCATCCCTATAGGCTTTTTCCTAAGTACAATCCAGAACCTTTACCAAATTTACCAATAAGTAACCAGAATAGGACTGAACTTCATCATTTTGACAACATGGATGCTGGGAATAGGAGCCAAGAGACTTTGGGACAGATTTCCTGGAAATATGATGAGAAGAAACGCCGCTACTAGAACATCATCTGACAAAGGATAGGGGATTATGAAACTGTGTTTGTGTAATAGTAATAGTAAAATCAGTATGTGTAAAATAAATAATAAAACGGGTGTATATAGAAACATGATATAAGGAAATATTAGAAAAGTTACAATTTTGTTTGTATATTCGTTTATGTGATTATGTGCAACTAAATTGTGACATTGGATTATTTCCTTTATACTAATTATATATCTATAAAATAGATATCAGATGGAAAACGATAATAATGAACCAGTTAATGAGGATAATCAGTCTGAGCAACAATCGGGGAACCAATATGTGACTAGGCAAGATATAGAAAATATTATTGCTCAAGAGATAGCCAACACTATTCCAGGAATAGTTGCTCAAGGGATAGCTAATGTTATTCCAGCAATCATTGCTGCTGTTAAAAATCCAATTGAACCGCAACAATTTGTTCCTAGTAAACGCATTTCTGAAGACAATTTCAGTAATAGCGTAAATGGAGGTAATAATCATGTTAAACATGATAATGAACCACGGCAAGCTCCGCTCCCTAAGAAAAGGAAAGTTGCAACGCCTGGTTGCACTTACAAAGAATTTCTTGCTTATAAACCCACTAAGTTTGCAGGCAATAAAGGAGCGACTGCAGTACTGCGTTGGTTAGAGAAAACCGAGGCAGTAATTGCCATAAGTAAATGTGCTCAAGATGATCAGGTTATGTATGTTTCAAATCTTTTCAAAGAGGTAGCGCTAGAATGGTGGAATATGATGTTACAAGTAAAAGGAAGAAGGATGGCGTATGCTATGAACTGGGAAGAATTTAAGAATCTTGTAGAAAGAAAATTCTGTCCTGAGTACGAAAAAGATCAAATGGCCAATAAGTTTCTAACCCATCGGATGGTAGATTTAGATTGTCGAGGGTATACTACGACATTCTTCGAATATGCTCGAGTAGTACCAATCCTGGCTTCGCCAGAACCGGTACTTATTTCTCGTTATATTTGGGGATTGATTTCCGAGATCCGTAATATCGTCAAAGCTGCGAAACCTCGCACAATTAATGATGCGGTGAAATTAGCCAATACTATAAATGACGAGCTAGTACGGACAAGAGAAGAAAATAGAAGGAAGGAAGTAGCCCAAAAGATTACCCAAGAATTCAGTCCGGGTAACCATAACCATTTCAAGAAAAGAGGGAATGGGCAAACTTCTATTAGTCTATTTTGCAAATTTTGCAAAAAGAAGCATTTTGGAAGATGCAAAGGATATTGCAATTTTTGTAAGATTCCAGGGCATCAAGAAGAAGACTGCAGGAGGAAGAAATTTTCAGTTTGCTACAACTGTAGAGAAACTGGACATCTTAGACCAGATTGTCCGAAACTGAATAAACCATTCGACAATCAAGCCAAACCAGCAGAAGGAGCAAAAAGGAATGAGAGAGAGCCTTTCAGCTAACTACTCATGAGAACGAGATGATTCCAGATGTGATAGCCGGTATGTTCTTAGTTTACAACATTTACCTAAAAGTATTATTTGACTCTGGTGCCAACCAAAGTTTTATAAATACTTTACTCTGCCAAATTCTTAACTTACCATTTACCAACATTAGATAGATTTCTATATTAGAAACGGTAGATGAGAATTCAGTAAGAATAAATAAGGTTATGCAGAACATAGGAATAAGTTATAGGTTTTCTGCAACCCTATTACCTATAAAATTAGTTGAATTCGATGTTATGATCATTATCTGTGATCAGAATTTCTTAGAAATTCAATCAACTATCGAAGAAGTAATTATGATTACAGGAGATAAACCATGTAAGTCTATAAGGTTCATATCAGTAATGGAAATTACTAATTATGAACAAAAGCAAGGAATAGTATATATGATTTCAGTAATCATTAATACTAAAGATACAGAATTTAAGGAAATTTCTGTAAATTCAGAATACCCAGATATATATTTCCAGAAGATTTACCTGGATTATCACCAGATATGAAGATAAAATTTAGGATTTATCAATTCCAGGAATTTTACCGATAAGCCAAGGAACCTTATCGGTTAGCACAATATTGGTTATTAAGAAAAGTATGTTTCAATAAGAATGTGTATCGATTATAGGAAATTGAATAAGGTTATAATTAAGAATCAATACTCATTACTTAGAATTAATGATCTATTCAATCAATTCCAGGAAGATAGATATTTTTCTAAGATCAACTTATGTTCCGGGTATTATTAATTAAAAGTATCAGAGGAAGATGTATCTAAGACTGTTTTCAGAACTAGCAATGGTCATTACTAGTTTACAGTCATGCCCTTCGGATTAAAGAATGCAACTGCAGCATTCGTGAATATGATAAATAAGGTCTATTTGGATAAATTTGTAATTATCTTCATAGATAATATACTTATTTATTACATTGACAGCACTGGCATGTACTCTTAACTTTGTTAAGAAAAAGAAAAGCTTTACGCCAAATTTTCGAAGAATGAATTTTGGCTGCTAAAAGTGCAATTTTAGGTCATATGGTGAATCATGAAGGTATTCACATAAATTCTAAGATAGCAGTAATTATCAAATGGAAGATTCTGCAATCCGCAATGGAAATTAGGAATTTTGTAGGTTTAATATTATATACAGTTTATTAAGGAATTTTCAAAATAGCTATACCATTAACTAAGTTAACCAAAATTCTAGCCTTACTAGAAGAAATTGAAGATTTTGAAGTATAAGGTAATACTTCAAAGCTAGGATTTAGATATTCCTTAAAGCAATGCAAAAAGGTAATTGCGTAGGCCTCAAGCCAATTGAAAAAGTCCGAAGAAAACTATATCAACTCATGAGTTAGAATAAGAACCATAATTTTTGCCTTAAAGATTTAAAGATATTATCTGTATGGTAGTAAGGATACTATCTATACAGATTATAAGAAGTTAAGATATATATTTATCGGCAAAAAGAATTGGAGGTAAAGGAGATGAATGAAAATCCTAAGTAACTACAACTGTGATATTTGGTATCACAAAGGAAAAGCTAAAAACGGCAAAAGATAGTCATAAAGATTATACAGATAATAAATAAAAGCCGTTGGAATTCGAGTTGGAAACAAAATACTATTAAAAGTATCTCCTTGGAAAGGAGTGATTAGATTTGGTAAGAAAGGAAATCTAAGACCAAATTATGTAAGATCATTTCCAGTAAATTCAACGTATTGGATTAGTTACTTATAGTTTACAACTACCAGGAAGGTTAGTTGGAATACATGATATATTTTATATATCTAATCTCAAGAAATGTCTATCAGACGAATCTTTGGTAGTACCTTTCTAAGATATAAAGGTAAACAAATAAGTTAAGTAAAGTAGGATTCAAAGACAGGATCCTAATATACTTGGGAACTGGAATCCAAAAGGAAGAGAGTATTCTCAATTATTCCAGTAAATCTCGAGGACGAGATTTTTATTAAGTTGGGGAGAATGTAACGACTCTCATCAAAAGTCATAATTATTAAATTAATTTGACCAATAGGAAACTCTAATTGAGACACCCAAGTGATTCTGTGCAAACCCTAAGATTTCATAAATTTCAGAATCAGGATTAGGGCCCCTAAAACTCAGGGGGGGATAAACCCTAGTTGATGATTATCTATAAAAAATTGCTGTCAACATGTGAGAATTCGAGTTTGTCAAGTCATCAGAGCTAGTCCCACACGTGGCTACTCTATAACTGACTTTTGAACCCTTACGCATCGTATCAAAGTATGGCCTACGATGCGCAGGCTATTTAAAAGCCATACGATGCGTAGAGGAATATGGAATACGGTGCGTATGCTAAGCATACGATGCGTATGGGATTAAAGGCCTACGATGCGCAGGGCTTCTCAAAATTCAGCTATAAATAGCAGGCATTGGCACTTGCTTTCTGAACATCTTACGTCGAAAGAATTCTCGATTATACACCGAGTTTTCTGCTGTATACTTCAATTAACACACAAAGCACTAAATTGAAGCTGCAATCAGGGTATTAGTACAATCGCTGCTACGATTCATTTATCCGACGATCAAGATATCCAATGAATGTTTAAATGCCGCCCACATTAGGGTTATACTTTATCGTTCGTCATTAATTTGACGGATTGTCGTTAATTCGATAGGTAAAGTATTATACTTTATCGTTCGTTGTTAATTCAACGGATCATCGTTAATTCGATGGATAAAGTATTATACCTTGTCGTTCATTGTTAATTCAATGGATCATCGTTAATTCGATGGACAAAGTATTGCATTTTGACAAACATTGAGAGATTTTGATCTCGTAAGTTATCGTAAATGCTGGATTGATTACTAATTCCAAATTGTGTGCTTGTTATTGAAATTAGGATAAAAGGCTAATCAGTAGGCTAGGCTCTGCCCGTATAAATCTGCAAAGTGAGTCATTCTCTCTTTTTATCAAATCTATTTACAAAAGTATTTATTTCAAAGTTATAATTACGGGGATTAAGTCTTTGTAATCACCAAGTTACAGCCGGTATGTGGGGTTTTGTATACATTACTTGATAATCGTCACCATTGGGGCAGCCAATGGGGGATATGACCATAGTCACAGACACCATTGGACGAATGGGCCAATGGGTTGAGTGGCAAGTACCGTGGGTAGTTGGATTGATATCAGAAACATTGTAATCGCTCTTAATACTGTAAATTATAACAAATGTGTCATTTTAGTAAATAGAATGATTCACTCAGTATTTCCCGCTGACAAAACCTTTTTCAAACATGTTTCAGGTGATCTGTTGTAAATCAGGAAAAGTGCTGTGGAGCATTTCAAGCTTAAGAGAGTGGCTCAATATAAAATAAAGAAATAAATTTTGTAATATCACGCTTTTATAGTAAAAACATAATATTGTAAATTATCGGGGTTTTATCCCGAATTATGAAATAAAATAATCGGGGAAAAATTTTAGCTTTAAGCGATCCTGTTTCCGCTGTTAAACTCAATTAAATAAATACCGCAGTATTTTCTGCCGCGGCTCTTGAAACGGGTCAAACCGGGTCGTGGGCCGTGACATGCAATCTTTAGCTTCGTGCCCGTTTTTGAGACATCTCTGACAGTAGGCCTTGCGACACTGACCACTGTGGTGTTTGTAGCACCTGTTACACAGTGGATGATTTCCCCGATATCCACCCTGCCTCTGCCCACCAGAAGTTTGCTGACTTGGGCTCTGGTAGTCATTAGTCTTGCGTTGCTGAGCCTGAGATTGAACTATAGCTGAACCTTTGCTGGAATCCCCATCCCATTTCCGCTTGTTGTCACTGGGAGTAGCAGGAGTGACCGGAGTAGTAGCGGTAGTAGTAGTGCTGATGCGTTCAGGCAACTTGTTCTGCTCCACTGCCTGATCCGTGAGACGGTGAGCCAGCTGTACAACCTGTTGATAAGTGGCGAGGTTTGCTGAAGTTACGTGACTCTGGATCTCTGGCACTAGACCCTTGAGGAACAGTTCGATTCGCTTGATTGGAGGGTCCACCATCGTAGGACACAATAAAGCAAGTTCGTTCGATCTCTTAGTGTACGCCTCAATCTCTGACCCCGTCATCTTGAGGTTAAAGAACTCTACTTCGAGCTTATGAATGTCATCCCGACTGCAATATTCCTCTTTGATCATTTCCTTGAAATTATTCCATGGGGTAGCGTTAGCAGCAACCAACCCCAGTATTTGCACCTGAGCTTTCCACCATGTGAGAGCTAAACCCTCTAGGGTACCGGTGGCATACTTCACCCTGCGTGCCTCAGGGCATTCACACATCTCGAATACAGTTTCAATCTTTTCAAACCAGTGGAGGAGTCCGACTGCTCCCTCCGTTCCGCTGAAAGTACTGGGACGACAGTCCATGAACGTTTTGAAAGTGCAAACAGGTGGTTGACCTGTCGTGTGCGTAAGAGTAAACAAAAATTTTAGCACAAGAGTTGGTTTAGGAATGTAGGATCTAAGGACCCTAGTGTGAGTTTCAACTGCAGGGTATACCTCCTGCTTGTGCGGCTGCAACTGCCGCAGTAACTTGTTCAGCGATGAGAGCCGTCAATTGGGCTTGTGTCATGTTGATACGTCCAGACATGATCTTCATAGTAAAGATAGCATAAGTCAGAGAGGATCGCGAATCGTGCGATGACAGAAGAGTGTGAGCATATAAGCGTTCTCAGGCAGTAACGAATAGTAATCAATGTAATCTAAGCATACCACGAGCAAAATTCTATGTAATTCTAGCAAGCAGGCAATAAACATAAACCTTATTACCTAGGATGTTGAGTCTTGCACGTGGAGCGAGGTGTCGTTGTGGATCGTTGAGCACTGTACTGGTTATAGTCTGGTTTTAACAAAATCGTTTTCCCCTTATTAAAACCGAGTTCTCTATAACCAATGGCTCTGATACCAATCTGTCACACCCCCAAAATCCACATGCGGAGTACCACCGCTTGGAGGCGTGACATGACCAGGATCAAGCCACCAATCATATAGAACAATGTATAAAGTAAAAGTAAATGCAATTTAACCCAACCAATCTATATGAAAGGTGTTCCAAAACATAAATATGTTATCACTGTATAGCGGAAGCGTATAATTAAACCCAACATAATAAAGTATGAAATGTCATAATGTCTAATCAAGTATTCACGATCCTTGTCCACAACGACCGTGCCTCCCGTGCAAGCTCCATAAGTACCTAAGGTCCTGCAAGGCATGTAACAGAGAATCAACAACTAGTTGAGCGAGTTCACAGTGAGTTTGTTTAGTTATAGTGTTCATAATGTAGTTCGTATGTTCATTTAGTAATCATGTATCGTATGTATCGTATGTATCGTATCGCGGCCCTCTAGGCATGTTTGCGAAGTATAGTGGGGATTTCCCATGTTTGCTAGACTAGATATAGTAGTATCGCGGCCCTCCCAGGCATGTTTGTGAAGATTAGAGTATATATAGTTCGCGGCCTTTCCTAGGCATGTGTGCGAAGATTGTCATAGTATCGCGGCCTACCCTTGGCGTGTGTGCGAAGATCGTTTAAATTAGTATAACCAGTCTAGTCAGTTCATATCAATAACCCTCCCTCACCCGGGGACCATATATCTAAGTTCCATAAGCTGAACGAATAAATAATCCAACCCATTCCCACCCTGGGAATCCCATGCCTTGGTTGTGTGAACTCACCTTGGTTTGCTCGGTATGCTAAGTGTATGCTCGCAAGTAATCAATCACGTCCTAAAGTATGCATGTATGTGAAATCAGTTTGTGTTCAAGTTGTTCACGTATATACATATAACACGTAATCACAATCATACAAGTCATGTCTAACGTCTAACAGCAGTTAAATATTCCAGTTAACACTTAACAGAATCAACTCAAGTTACAGCACAGCTCGGCGAAACACATATATGGCGAAACACATAAGTTGGCGAAACACATAAGTTGGCGAAACACATATTTGACGAAACACGTTCTGTTTCGTCGTGATCTTGTTTGGCGAAACAGGATTCTAATTCGTTGATGACTCTTGGCGAAACACATTCTGTTTCGCCGAGAGTCCTGTTTCGTCGGATGTCTGTTTCGCAGACATCAGTTACAGCAGATGCGAATAACACATAAACCCTAATCATTCTAGCAGCCGTCATCAATAACAGAAATCATACGAAGGTTAATGTGCATATCGAATCATCATAAAATCAATCATCCAAGAGTCATTGTCTAGCATAAACCCTAGTTTATGTGTATAACCTATCAACATACAACATCATATCATTGCACCCTATCAAGATACTAACTTGTATTCATAATCAGAACATAATAACAATATCCAGAACCGAGCACTCGATTGTATTAGGTTTCGCATAGCATTTTATATAAGTCCTACTACATCATACATATCAAAATCTACAACATCATAATCATACTCTTATCACAGCAGTAACACACATCAATCATATACGCAAGCAAGAATCGTGATATAACAGAAACATGGAATCGATTAACAAACACACACTAACCGATTCAAGATGAAGAAACAAGGATTCGAGAGCTAGGGATGATGGTGAACAATGGTTGTTGCCGTCGCACAGACGCGAGAGAGTTCTAGGGTTTTTCTGATTGCCTAACTTGTGAAACTGAACCAGTTTCACGTAAATATTCGCGAAATAACATTCTGGGCCGTACTGGGCCTTTGGCGAAACTGGGCTCGGCGAAACAGCCTGTTTCGTCGAGAAGGTGTTGACGAAACTGATATGTTTCGTCGAGATCGATCTTGGCGAATCTCACTTGTGTTTCGTCGGATTCTTATATGGTTTAACAGTTTAAGTTTTACAAACATTACACATGTTATACAATCACACATAACCATGCAAACACACTAGGTTTTATCATAACACAACTAAATAGTCAAAGTCAACGTGCATTAAATGCAAATAAAGAATGTCGGAAATTCGAGTTGTCACATTATCCCCAACATGAAAGAAATTTCGTCCCGAAATTTAGTATGCAGTTACTGAGGAAAGCTAATGGTGTGACGTTATTTACCTGTATTGTATCGCGGCTCCCCGAGCAGGTTTGCGAAGATTACTGGTTTCCTTGGGGTGTCACATCATCCCCCCGTTGATTTGGAATTTCGTCCCGAAATTCTGTATTGGTAGCTTCAGCCTCAGTAGGAGTTGCATTGGTTCCGAATAACTGGGGATATTTGAGTTCCATTTGATCTTCACGCTCCCAGGTGAACTCTGGGCCGCGGCGGGAGTTCCAACGAACTCGTACAAGAGGGATTCTCGTGTTCTTGAGGACCTTAACATCCCGGTCCGTGATTTCAACAGGTTCCTCGACGAAGTGCAACCGCTCGTCGATAGTGAGTTCCTTCAAAGGAACTATGTGGGTCTCATCTGACGTACACTTCTTCAGATTCGACACGTGAAAGACGTTGTGAACTGCACTGAGTTCAGGTGGTAAGTTCAGTCTGTAGGCCACTTTGCCTATTTTCTCAATAACTTCGAAAGGTCCAACATATCGTGGATTTAGTTTTCCGCGTTTGCCAAAACGAACCACACCCTTCCAGGGTGAAACTTTGAGTAGCGCTCGATCCCCAACCTGGAATTCGAGTAGTTTCCTGTCTAAATCAGCGTATGCTTTCTGACGGTCGCGTGCTGCCGCCATGCGTTGTCGTATTTGTGCAATCTTTTCTGTAGTATCGACTACCATTTCTGGACCTGTGATTTGACTTTCACCCACCTCTGCCCAACAAAGAGGTGATCGGCATTTACGCCCGTACAATGCCTCGAATGGAGCAGCTTTAATGCTCGTGTGGTAGCTGTTATTGTATGAGAATTCCACAAGTGGCAAATGTTTTTCCCAACCGTTTCCAAAATCAATTACGCACGCCCGAAGCATGTCTTCTAGAGTTTGAATAGTGCGCTCAGACTGCCCATCGGTCTGAGGATGATACGCCGTGCTCATGTCTAAACGAGAGCCAAAAGATTTATGCATTGCTTGCCATAGTTCTGAAGTAAAACGTGCATCACGATCAGAGATGATGGAGGTTGGCACCCCGTGCCTCGAAACCACTTCTTTTAAGTAGATGTCTGCTAAGGTAGAGAACTTGTCTGTTTCTTTGATAGCCAAGAAGTGAGCAGACTACCATTCCGTCCTTGCTAAGAGTTAACTGCTCCTCAGTTACTCCTAACTTTTCATTAGGATAGTTAGCTTCCAACACAGCTTCCTTCTGTGCAGCTAACAACCTTTCAATCAAATTATTCTTTATCTCCATGCGCTTGGCATTGATTCGGATGGGTTTCATCCTTTCCTTTCGACTCAAGGCATCGGCGACTACATTCGCCTTGCCGAGATGGTATCTGATTTCACAATCGTAATCGTTTAAAGTCTCCATCCAACGACGTTGCCTCATATTTAAATCCTTCTGATTAAACAGGTGCTGAAGGCTCTTGTGATCAGAATAGATCACACACTTAATACCATATAAATAATGCCTCCACAGTTTTAGTGCAAATACAACGGCACCCAACTCCAAGTCATGGGTGGTGTAATTCTTTTTGTGCACCTTTAACTGTCGTGATGCATAGGCAATAACTTTGCCTTTCTGCATAAGCACACACCCCATGCTAGTGTGAGATGCATCGCAGTAAACCACAAAATCTTCTATACCTTCAGGCAATGTCAGTACTGGAGCGTTGCTCAACTTCTGCTTCAGAATATCAAAGGACTCTTGCTGCTTAGGGCCCCAAACGAACTTTACTTTCTTCTTAGTCAAGGAAGTTAGGGGGCAGCAATCCTTGAAAAATTTTCAATGAAACGCCTGTAATATCCTGCCAATCCCAGGAAGCTACGAATCTCCGTAGGCGTCTTTGGCTCTTGCCAATTCATAACAGCTTCAACTTTAGCGGGATCCACTTGGATACCACGCTCGCTAACCACATGTCCAAGAAATTGGACTTCCCGAAGCCAAAATTCGCACTTGGAAAATTTGGCGTAGAGTTTCTCCTGATGCAGGAGTTTGAGAATACATCGAAGGTGTTTCTCATGGTCAGCTTGGTTCCTTGAGTAGATAAGAATGTCGTCGATGAAAACGATGACGAATTTATCTAAGTACGGCTTGCAAACGCGATTCATGAGATCCATGAACGCGGCTGGTGCATTGGTGAGCCCAAAAGGCATCACTAGGAACTTGTAATGACCATAACGAGTCCTAAATGCTGTTTTATGTACGTCTTCATCTCTAACCTTCAGTTGATGGTAACCTGATCTCAAGTCAATATTCGAGAAATAACTTGCCCCTTGTAATTGATCGAACAAATCGTCGATCCTGGGCAAAGGATACCTATTCTTGATCGTGACCTTATTAAGCTCACGATAATCGATGCACAGACGCATCGATCCGTCCTTCTTCTTGACAAACAGGACTGGCGCTCCCCAAGGAGACGAACTAGGTTTTATGAAACCCTTGGCTAGCAATTCGTCTAGCTGTGTCCTCAATTCTTTCATCTCCGTTGGAGCCAACCTATAGGGTGCTCTGGCAACTGGTGCTGCTCCGGGGATGATATCAATCCTGAATTCCACTTGCCTATCTGGTGGTAAACCAGGCAGTTCTTCCGGAAAAACTTCTGGGAATTCAGAGATGACATGGATGTCTTCGATCTTCGGTTTTGGCTCATCAATGATCACTTGTGCCATGTAGATGACACAACCCTTCTTTAGACATTTTGAAGCCTTGAGCATAGTTGCTTGCTCAGGCAGCCCATACTGGGTATCTCCCCGAATGGTAAGTGATTCACCAGACGGAGTCTTTATTACCACTTGTTTCTTGTTACAGACAATTTGGGCCTGGTTATGAGATAACCAGTCCATGCCCAGAACTATGTCAAAACCGGCCAACTTAAAGGGAAGTAGAGACAGAGGAAAAGAATGGTTCTTAATGGATATAACACACCCATCTAACACAGTTGAGACGGTTTCTAGGGTACCATCTGCTAACTCCACCTCATAATTCACATTTAAGGTTTTGACAGGTAATTTCAGCAATTCACAAAACTTATGATCTACAAACGACTTATCAGCGCCTGAATCAAATAGTACTCTAGCATATACGTCATTTACAAGGAAAGTACCTGTAATAACGTTGTCGTCTAGAACCGCTTCCTTTGCGTCCATTCTAAAGACTCTAGCATTAGTCTTCTTGGCCGCTTCAGGCTTCTTGTTGTATTTAGGGCAGTTGGTTTTAATGTGGCCCTTTTCATTGCAACGGTAGCACGTTGCGTCTTTCATCTTCTTGCAATCCAAGGTTTTGTGATCCGTGGACTTGCATATACCACAAGCATAGGTTTTTGACTGAGTCTGTGAGTTCGACTCAAGTCTGCACTTTCCAAAGTGCTGCTTCTTGCAAATTTTTCATTTGGGCTTCTCACCAGAATTATGCCCATCTTTCCTTGACTCCGATCCTTTCTTGTTGTCACCGTTCCCATGGTGCTTCTTGTTCGATCTACGTGAACTATCATCCTCACGTTTTCTCTTCTCAGCCTCCTTATTCCTCAGCGATCTCTGCCTGACTGCATCCAAAGTGAGGGACAAGGATATGTCAGCTATGGATCTAAAAGTAGATGGCCGAGAAGCCTTCACGCTTGCCTTGATTTCCGGGCTAAACCACCGATAAAACGAGCTATTCTTTTTGGTTCCGGGGTTACCAGATAAGGAACCAACCGGGACATCGTGTTGAAGCTCGTTAGGTAAGCTTGACAGTCAAGGTTTGTCATCACTAATGATAGAAAATCAGACTCTATCTTCTCCACCTCATGCTGAGGGCAGTAATTTTCCCTGATAAGGGCAACAAATTGATCCCACGACATGTTGTACAATGGGATTTTTCCGGTGGCTTGAATCAGAGATCTCCACCATGCTAAAGCTTCAGCCTTAAAAGACTGCGACACAAACTTGACCACGTCTCTCTCAGCACATCCGCTGATATCTACCACCGTATCCATCTCATCCAGCCATGTCATACAGTCAATGGCCCCTTTCTCCCCAGTGAAATCCCGGGGTTTGCAGGAAACGAAATATTTATAAGAGCAACCCTTGTCACGGGGTCCCTGGTTTAGTATAACCTGCTGAGATGGAGCACTGTGGTTCGAGGAGTGCCGATCATTATCTTTCTTCGGGTCGTCCTTCTTGGACGGTGGCTTTGAAGGCTGTGTAGATAGGGTCCTACTACGAGTCCCACTATACTCTTCGTACTGCCTTTCCAATGCCTTAGTAACTGCGTCGTCGACCAACGCTTTTAATTCAGCACCCGTTAAGTTAATCCGGGCGTTATCAATGTTCTCCACTGGATGACTATTTATCTCATCTGAGTTAGCCATTTTTAATTGAACTGTTACAGAAAACAAGGACAATAGTTTATTTGGGAGTTTATTATGGAATTGCCCCTTAGGGTAATTCATTAACCATGGTAACAGAGACCATATTTGGTTAATTTATTAATCATATCTATTTAGGATTTCTATTATAATTTATCCTAATTATAAAACAATAACAGTTTTATTTGTGGCACAATAGGCCTAGTCACATGGACAATTTAATTTATAAGTTATGATTTCAGAGAATCAAAACATGAAGGTATACTGGCACAATAGGACTAGTCACAAGGACATTTATAAATTATATGCTAGGATTTCAGAGAATCAAAGCATTTGAGGTTTAAACCTAGTTCATTACCTTTATCTGACAGGGAGTCATAGCTACCACTGTCTTTTGGCTCATATAGAAATGAGCAGGGCCCGTAGGCACGTATTACCACGTATGGTACAAGTATGATCATCTTAGTTGATGATTTAACCCATGATTCAGAGATCATTTAGTTGGGTTTGGAATCTTTGAAAGATCCTTATATAATAATAATGCGTGTGATTTTAAATGAATCACATCTGCCAAGAGTGTTAACATGTTTTCAGATGTTAACAGGGATACGAATCTTTTAAACAGGTCTTACCATCTTGGCCCGACCTTATAATGACCCGAAGGCTAGGTTTCACACTTTAAGATTCTTAATTAAAATTTTCACATAGGCAGATTATTTATTTAAAAGGAATGATTTTAATTCATTTATTTCATATATAAATTATTTTTGCACAAAAGGCAAACATGAAATTTATAAACAAACATTCCATTAATTTATTACAATATTACACGCTGCCCTAAACGGGTCTTTTCAAATAACAAACTTACCCACGCAGGGGTTTTAAACAAGTACTTGCCCACGCAGGGGCTTAATAACACACATACCCACGCAGGGGTTTAATAACATACATACCCACGCAGGGGCTTAATAACATAATAGTCCACGCAGGGACTTACACAATTAACATACCCTCGTAGGGGTTTACAGAAAAGTAGACCCACGCAGGGGTCAAAACAGACAAGCATACCCCCGCAGGGGTTTATACTACAAGACTGGCCCACGTAGGGGCTCAACAACACATGGAAGGATTCAGTGGTCCTTCTTGCTCTTCCCGTTGATCAAGCTTGTCAATCCTTGGAAGAACGTTTGTCGCTCCCTTCGTTCCCTGTGAAACTCTCGCTCCACATGGTCCAACCTTTGCAGAATTTCTTCACGCTCCGGTGGAGAGAACCTTGGTGGTTGCGATTGTTGCCTGATAATAGGTCTTGGGGGTATTTGGTACCCATGTGTTGGGTACCCTATTCCCCATGGATCTCCATAGGGTCCTTGGGTGTTGTAGTTAGCCGCTACCATGTAAGGATCGGCTTCGGCGTAGTTGTAATTGGTGTGCACTGGCTGTTCAAACGGGTTATACGCCATAGAACCCGTGTATGCCGGAATTGGGTTATCAAAACCCATAGGCGGTGGTTGCGGTGCAACTGGGTGTGAAGGTCCACCCATTTGTGGATCTTCTTGATGCGGCGGGTAGTGGCCGCCACTTGATTGCCGGGGAGAGCTGAAATGGAAGTCTCCTCCCCGTGTAGACATACGCGGTCCAGATCTCCTACGCCTTGGCGGTTGTGGAGCTGCCGGCTGAACTGGCGGCGGTGGAGGTGGTGGCGTAACTGCCACAAACCGTGAATCCACCGAGGGATCCTGTTGCTGCTGAGGCGACGAATGGTGAGGAGGTGTATAGTACCATTCGTGCCTGGTGAACATAGCTTGAAAGCTATCTGGACCAACATAGGGTGATCCGTGAAACGAAGAGCCATCCGAAATCTCTATGGGATGGTTCGGTCTACCACTGGCGGGTGCGACGGGGTCCGTATCCTCGTCCATGTCGTCCGCATGATCGCCAGAGAAGTGGTCCTCCAGTCCCAATGGGTTGAAACCCACTGGTTCTTGTATAAAATTCGCCGGGTTAAACCAGCCCCTAAAAACTGGTGTAGGGTCACCAAAAGAATGGTGCGATAAAGATCGCTGTAATGGTATGTATGAGGGTTGAGGGTTGTTGGGCTCATTCTCCGAGTATGGCCCATATGAGTTATGCACGGGCGGTGTCAAACTGTGTGAGACCGACCGTCTAGCCGGCTCAAAGAGATTTCTCCGGTTCTGCCGGGGATCGTCACTCTCCGTGGTAGATGGAGCTCGCGCATTCGAAGGTCCAACTTCATTATCATTGGGGGCGGTGATTGGCCCCTTGCCTCTTCCTCTTCTCCTGAAGAATCTTGGCGGCATTTTTCAAATCTTGTCATTATAATATGAGATAACAACAAAATATATAAAATAAAGTAAAGGACAAAACAAAACAAAGTGGAATTTGTCCTATGTTATATGTCTAGACTCGAAAGTTTAGAAATGTGCAATTGTGTTATTGAGATTAAACACAAAAGGCTAGTGTTTAATTCACTCAATGTTGGCTCTGATACCAACCTATCACACCCCGATTTCCACGTGTCACCGGTGGGCCCGGTGGGGGATTATCGTGACGTGGTTGGCAACATAATAGTCAAACAACACAATATTTAATATGCACAGCGGAAGCAATTTAAAAGATATAACACAACCGAATTTAATATTGAAATATCAAATGTCACAATATTCGGAAGTTTATCCACAGAAGGATCGAAAACAAAATGGAAACAATAGTTCAACAGACTTCAGGCATCTTAAGCTTGCGAGACTTCTAATGATGCTAAGGAGAAATCCCAGCCAATTACGCTTAGTACCTGCATTTAATCTTTTTGGGAAAATACGTCAGTTTACACTGGTAAATACAATCAACTGACTCATTTTCGAAAATGATTGAAAATTGGTTTGGATGCACATGGCATAAACATTTTATTTAACTTGGGAGAATTATTTAAATATATAATCTTGTGAACGAATTACATGTTCCTTGTGCGTTCAGTAGCCCGGATCTTGTCTGGGTTAAAGATCAATAGACACACCACAATAATCTTTTGTGCACTGACGGGTGTACGCCTACACCCCGCGCTTAAGTCGTGGCCATTTCGTAAAATGATGCCAAGGATATCCGGGACATGGTCATTAACCCCCCAAAGGCTTTAAGTAACAAGACTGTTTAAACGAGCCTATCAAATTATTCAATTAACCACCCAACGATGGAAGATTTGATGCCCGATCAAGCGGTATGCTATATACCGTAACCCAAGCCCGTATAGGGAAAATAAGTTAAAAGTATTTACCTGAGCAAAGTATAATTCACAATAAGCAAATTGCAAGTAGCTTTTACTGGTCCTCCTAATCTGGAACGAAGGTTTATAATAACCTATTAGAATCCTAACGGGTCTTTAATTAAGCTAAAGCTTAGACCGGCTAGTTTCAATGATACGGTTTGTACGCATAATTAAGCGAAGACCGGATAGAATGTGTTTTAGACCCGACAAGTATGAAGACTTGTTTAATATGGGTATATTATACACATTCTGGATTTTGAGATAAAACCGATAAGGTTTGACCCGTTTAGGCTAGTTTATGTAAACTAGTTACATAAACCGAACCGAACGCGTAATAAGCGTAACGGGTATCTATGAGAGCTATTTACAGGTTTCCTATGTTAATATGCTTCATATATGTTGTGACATCAGTAATATGTCTTTTGTTATGCCCGAAATGAATTTAATCACAAACTATGCCCCGTAGGGGTAGTTTGGTCATTTTAAAGGTTGTAAAAGCGTTTAAGTGTCAACCTGAGTTACAGGCCTGATGTAATCAGCAAATATACTCAATTTGTTAAGTTATATCAGTAGGTTAAAGTATATAAGTGAAATTTATCAATTATAACCAAACTATGCCCCGTAGGGGTATTTTGGTAATTTCACATAAGCCGAAAAGCTCAAAACTGAAGTCTGAGTTCATCAACCTTTGCTTACTGTTAAAATATTACAATTTGCCTCAAATATTAGTAGGTATCAACCCTTGTATGTTTAAAATAGTTTAGTACATACTATGCGTTAAAAACGCTTAAAAAGGCGATTAGAGGCCATTTCCGGGTTTGATACATAAATCTGATATTTTTTATATTTCCAGAAAGCTTAAAATAATTTATTTATCATATGTGATCAGTAGCAAAAGGTTTGGAGTCATTTAGATATGTAAAACTCATTTTATGGCCCGTAAGGGCAAAACCGACAATTACCGGATTAAGCCTACGACTATAAGTTATGCTCAGCCTTAAATTAATTAAAAATATTTAAAAATCCCAACATAATATATACATCAGTGGGTAAAGAGTTTGATATCAAAAAGTATGTTTAAGTAGGCTATACGCTAAATACGCCGTTTAATTAACATAAAGCTTTAATTTTACGCTAACGAGCATAACTCTTAATATACACCTCAAACTGATGTCAAATTTTGCATACAAGTTTTTATATCAGTAATTAAAGTTTCTACTCTTTTACATTTTCAAAAATCACGTTTTAAGGTGAAAAGGGCATAATGGTCAACATATGAGCAATTAACGGAATCATGCATATTAATTGGAGAAACTAATGATCCGAGATGTATAATCACAGAGGGTTATACTAGCATGTAACCTGGTCCAAATAAAGCTTTAAGGCATTTCTAAAACATGCCATAACGGGTCAGAACTGAAAGTCAAAGTATAAGTCAAACTATGCGACTTTCGGTTCCGAACCGGGTCTAAACAGGAAATTGTCGGGTTGAACATATTTAGACATGTTCTTACACTAATTACCAAGTTATATTAATGATCAAACAGGTTGTATGTGCTCTACATTGCTAATCATGCATAAATTGTAATTTACACATTCTATTGACTTTTTAATTACACGTTTGACCCGACATTAGACCTAGTTAGAGTGGGAATCAGGGGGAACCCTTTTGAGAGTTTATTACCCACATAATTACCAACTTATAACTACTTTTGATTTGACTAATCACTGGACCATTAGTGATTAATCTTAAAGTCAACCGTTAATTACGACGGTTTGACTTTTAAGCTAATACTAAGCTAAAACTTAATTAAGAAAGGATTAGCAACTTACTGAAGTCCTAAGCTTGATTAGTGATCACTTGAGAGAAGACTTGAGCTCCAGAAGTGATCCAAAAATGCAGATGAAGGTGTGATTACAAAGTTGCAACTCATGGCCCTTTTATAGTGGATTTAATCACCACAATGTGTTGACAAATAAGTCTACTACTGACCATAAGTTACCAACATGTGTCCTATATGTTTAGGGGCCAAGGGATATGAGGAAAATCATTTAAAGGTCGAAATTTGCGTTTAACAGCAAACAGCAAGTTTTCAGTCGCTGGCACCCCCTTACGGACCGTAAGGGGTGGCTTACGGTCTGTAAGCCTATGGTCAGAATCATAAAACTTTTGTTCTTTCAGAATTTCGAAAGAGCAACCATCTTTTCCGAATTTTGGGACATTATTTATCAGATTGGGGCCTCTAAAAGTGCCTTAAACAGTTACATACCCTACCACTTTGGTATGTTTCATTGAATTCTTATTGAAAGTGCCGAACAAGAAGGTTTACCGTGCATTTTCTTCGTAGGAGTCCACCATTTCAATTATGAATCAGTTTGTTGCTATGATTCCCCGAATTTGAATATATACCAGATGTTTATTAGTCTTGGGATTCATAATAAGGTCGTTCAGAGGTGTAAAATTAACATGACAACACTTTTAATTCCCGTCGTACATCATTAAATATATCCGGGTTTATATCCCTTTTGTCTTAATTGACACGTGTCGTTATTTCATTGAACACGAATTTTCGAGGTGTTACAGTAACGTATCTCACAGTCGTAGTCATTGAGGAGTTCAACCCATTTGCGTTGGCGCATATTCAGTTCTTTTTGGTTTAAGATGTGTTGTAGGCTCTTATGGTCGGTGAAGACCATACACTTCATACCATAAAGGTAGTGTCGCCAAATCTTTAACGCAAAAATGACTGCACCAAGTTCGAGATCGTGGGTTGTGTAGTTTCTCTCATGGACTTTGAGCTGACGAGAGGCATACGCGATAACCTTGTCCCGTTGCATGAGAACGCAACCAAGACCTAGGTTAGAGGCATCGCAATAGACTTCAAAGTTTTCGTTTCCATCGGGTAGCGCGAGTACGGGAGCGTCGCAAAGCATACCCTTGAGAGTTTGAAAAGCATCCTCTTGTTCGGTTCCCCAAATAAAAGTAGTAACCCGCCAATCCGAGAAAAGAAACAACTTCGGACGGGGTTTTCGGTGTAATCCAACTCTTAACTGCCTCAATCTTCACGGGATCGACGTGAAAACCTTAACTGTTGACGATTTGACTGTGGAATTTAAATTGGCATAGAGGCGATTCCCTTGGAGAACTTGGCGTAGAGGCAATTGGAGAACTTGGCGTAGAGGCGATTCCATTGGAGAAGTTCGAGTACCAAACGAAGATGTTGCGCATGTTCGGCTTTCGACTTCGAATAGATAAGGATATCATCGATAAACACGATGACGAAGCAGTCGAGAAAGGGATTACACACGCGATTCATCAAATCCATGAAAACCGCGGGTGCGTTGGTAAGACCAAAGGGCATAACGACGAATGCATAATGGCCGTAACGAGTACGAAAAGCGGTTTTAGGGATATCTTCCTCCTGAATTCATAGCTGATGATAACCAAATCGTAGATCGATCTTAGAGAAACACGTAGCGCCTTGCAATTGGACAAATAAATCGTCGATTCGGGGTAAGGGATAGCGATTCTTGATAGTAAGCTTATTGAGTTCCCTATAATCGATGCACATTTGGAACGATCTGTCCTTCTTTTTCACGAAAAGGACAGGTGCGCCCCATGGAGATGTGCTAGGGCGTATGAAGCCTTTATTAAGTAATTCCTGGAGTTGACTAGAAATTTCACGCATTTCAGATGGAGCGAGGCGATAAGGGGCTTTAGCGACAGGGTTAGCTCCAGGAATAAGGTCGATACGAAAATCAATATCACGAGACGGGGGTAGATCAGGTAAATCGTCAGGAAAGACAGCAGGAAAATCACGAACCACAAGTACCTTTTCCATCAGCTTCTTTTCCTTCTCCACCACTACAATGTGTGCCAAGAAAGCCTTGTATTCCTTGCGGAGATACGTGCTTGCTTGAATACACGACATCAGTTTAAGTTCCTTCGAAGATACTTCGTCATAAACACAGGGTTGATCGCCATTAGCAAGAAAGAAACGAATCATCTTTTCGAAACAAACAACTTCAGCACGATTCTCACGAGGAAAATCCATGCCTACTATGATATCGAAACTACCAAGTTGCATCGGAATGAGATTGATCGGAAATACATGATTGTTGAGTTCGAGAGTAGAATCACGGAGAACAGAACTAACGGTGACGATTCTTTCGGTGGCAATTTCTACGTCGAACGTCGTTGGGAGGTTAGCGCGCTCACGATTTAGGAGCTTTTCGAATTCAAACGAAACAAAACAGTTAGCGGCTCCAGTATCAAATAAACACGAAGCATAAACACCGTTAATGAAAAAATTTACCATTGACAACATTGTTGTCAGTTTGAGCCTGATGGACGTTGATGTTGAAAGTTCTTCCGCGGGCGGCTTGCTGTGGTTGCTGCCGCTGCTGAGGCTGCTGCTGTTGATGTTGTTGCCGCGGTGGTTGTTTCGGCTCTTGTTTTAACACACAGTTCGGGCAGACGTTAGCGAAGTGGTTAGGGTCACCACATGAGAAGCAGGCTCGTGCATGAGCAGCAGGGGCAGGAGCTGCTTGGCTAACCTGAGGAGCGGGGAGAGGAGCTGGCAGTGCAGGAGGAGCTTGAGCTTGCTGACGAGGACCAGTGCGACAGTTCGCTGTAAAGTGTCCGTAGAGGTTGCAGTGGACACAGAAACGGCAAGCTATCCCAGCTGGGTGATGATAGGTGCAAGTAGGGCACAGTGGATGTGGACCAGTGTATGCACACTTATCAGGCGGTGCGTTGGTCACAGGTGCGGCGACTTAACGGTTCTTGTTCTGGTTGGGTTGGACGTTGAGAGGAGTGGCGGTAGTAGCGTAGTTCTTGTTGTTGTTACCCTTGCGCTTGCGATTCTGACGTGAAGACTTTGAAACTTGAGGTGCTGCGGTTTCGGTAGCGGGAGTAGTAATGACCTGGTGGAGATTCTTGGTTGAGGTTTTGAAATAACCAACCAAAACTCGCTTATCATTAATCTCAGCGGCGAGTTGGTAAGTTTCCTCAATGGTAGTGGGTTTAGCTGCTTGAACAAAATCGGCAACACAATCGGGTAGAGCGTGAATGTACTTCTTAATCGTGATGTTTGGTGTTGACACTTGGCCGGGACAGATAATACTAAGTTGCTTGAAGCAGGCGGTGAGACCAGCGTTATCACCTCTTTCTTGCTTGATACCCCACAACTCGTTTTCCAGCTTCTGGAGTTCATGTGGGGGACATAATTCTTTCATCATGACTTCCTTCAGTTCCTCCCAAGATAGTCCATAGGCTGCGTCGTTACCTCGCCTGTTGTGTTCAGCAGTCCACCAATCCAGTGCCCTAGACTGGAAGACTCCAGTAGTATTCATAGTGCAGAGGTTAGCAGGACCGCTGAAACATGGAGCTGGGCCCATCTTCACCAGTGAAGTTAATAGGACCGCAGGCCTTGAATTGCTTAAAGCTGAAGGGCGATTTAGGCGTGTCGCTTTTTGATTCAACGGATGATTTGCTGCTGACCTCGTTGATCTCACTGACAATCTGAGGTATAACTTTAGCCATTTCCTTGGCGACGAGAGAAGCGATGCGCTTGTCATGTCTGCTTCTCTAAGCGTTGCGGCGAGTGTGAGAACCAAGGGAAGACATTGTCTGCAGCAGACATCGTTGTATGATTCAGACGAGATTCCATTATATCGGGTTTCGAAAAAAGGTTAGCGTATCGCAAAAAAACTCCTTATTATTATTACGTAAAGCACAGGAACATGTCCAACACATAGGCACATAGTCACGTAGGTACATAATCCACATAGGCACATAAGCCACGTAAGCATATATTTTGCACGTATTCACCTACATATTTTGCACGTATTCATCTATCATTCAAGTTCCGCAAAGTACGTTCGAGAGTAGCGAGTGCGAGCAGCGTGAGAGAGTAGCGTAAGCGGGTAGCATAGTGAGTGGTGTAGCGTAGCGAGAGTGCTTAGTTTTCCGTGATTTGTTAGCGTTTTGAGCTAAGAGTGCTGTGCGAATTGTGCGCGTTTAGTAAAGCTTGAGCGGAAAGCGAGGAACTCTCCAAAATCGAAACATATAAATATATAAACACATAAAAGCGATAAAGCGTAAAATCAACGATTGCGGGTTTAAAATCGAAATAGAGTGTCTTGGGTGTGAGACATCGACTACCCAAAGTGATTCAACTATCCATAATGATCTTGAGTGCACGCCTTGGCCTAATAGACTGTGCTCTTGCCAAAATATGGTGAACAGCACGCACCCTTTCGGCGACTACGTGACTCAAATCATTGGAATCCATCGAGACTTTGGTGAGAGTTTGTAAAAATCCAAATAGAGAGTGGGACAAGTCATTAAGATGCGGGTTTCACCCCTAACTTAACAACTTTATTCTTTATAGTGTGACAACGCCACGAGGTAGAGAGGGAGAATTTCATCGAGATGTGGATTTCACTCCTGACTCAACGGAAGATTCTCGTGCTGAGAGTAAAAATACGCGTAGAGTGAGTGAATCCATCGAGAGTTCTTGGTTTTCACACCTAATCTCGACCGAATCACTCGATTGTGTTATGCGAGTGTTTTTGAAAATGTGTGTATCGTGTCTGCCTTAGGAAAGGCGTGTAACACTACATGCCTTAGGAAAGGCTCCTTCGTACGTAGCTGTAATATACGTTGTTCACGCAAGAATGTAATTTCCAAGCGAGAGTATCGAGAGTAAGCTCACGCAAAACCCCTACTGGGTTCGCACAAGGCGGTCTGTTGGTGCTTAGACTATAGACTAGGTCATTTCTAAGACTCAGAACCTGGACTAGGTCATGTCTTTCCTAATTCCTTATAGTTATGGCTCTGATACCAATCTGACACACCCCAACCGATGGCGGAAACATCAAGGTGTGGCACTGAGCAAAACAGATTGTTCCGACAACTCATAAATTATTTAGTTTGTTTCTAGACCACCTAATCTTGATTCCATGACATCCAGCAAATAAAAGCATCCTAAACACCTGTCACATACGTTAAAATAGGTCAATACACATAGTGTAAAGGTGAGCATACAAGTTTAACAGCATATAGTAGCGAAAAGTGATTTACGCATAACCAGCATGTAAGACGTAGAAATGTGAAGCATGTAAGCTATCGACAATGTAATATGCACAGACTTGACTGCGAGTTGTAGAATGCGCAACACATATCACCACTGTGACACGTGAAGAAATACCCTTAACAACCCCTGTCCTCGACAGGTGTTGAGTCCAAACTATAGTACTATCGTTGCTAAGGTGTCAGACAACAATCACTGTGTAAACATAGCATACAAGCATTCATCGAAAAGCATGTACAACATGCAGAGCAGTTAGTGTACAAAAGTAGTTGCGTTGTGTGTTGATGTGATTTGATATAAGTAACGTATGTAACACCCAAAAGTGCGTTAAGCAAAAAGGGATTGAGTATACTCACAGATCGTGTTTAATAAATAAACACAAGCTTGAATTGAAGGGAGCGCTTGAGAGATTAGCCTGATCACAGTACGACAGTATAAGCGTTGAACAGTTCGTAAAACAGCGTGTCGGTGAGAAGAGTGATCGAATCGTGGTTCGATCGGATGGCCATCCAGACGGATGACCATTCGGTCGGATGGTCATTCGACTGAGGGAGGTGTGTTTGTGAGATGTTGAACTTTTGAAGTTTTCGTTGTAGTATAAGTAAGGTCATTCGATTGGATGGTCATTCGGACGGATGACCGTTCGATCGGATGGCTGTTCGATTGAAACTGATGATCTTTGAAAATTTTTGTAAAAGTTTAAGTGTTTAGTTTATCAAGTCACCTGTCGAATAGTCGTTAGATCGGATGGTCGTCCAATCAGACGGCTATTCGTCTGAACAACATGATCGTTTGAAAATTTCACAACTTTTCTAAGTTAAAGGTTTTGCGGTTTGACGGAGACGACATGACGACGTGTTAAACAACGGAAACCACATCAAGTCCAACTCGTCCGATCGGACGAGAATCACCCCGTTCAACCAGCCTTAACTGTTCTTGACGGAGTTTCATATTCAACCCGTGAGTCGGTTGTCTCTTCGATAGAAATCCATTCTCAGACCGGTTCTCCACTAGAAAATGGGTAGAGAACCCGAATGAGTCCAGATTCCAACGGTTGTGAGTAAAGAGTGAAAGATTGTTGAAGAAAAGTTTGAAACTGTTGTTAAATGTTTAGATTTAGCTAAAATCGGTGTAAAAACATGTAGAAATCCATCAGATCCGAACTGTTCTTGATGAGATGAGGTCACACTTCAATATTCATAAGAACTCCATGATGACGTCTCCTTAGAACAGCCAAAATCCAGTGATTTCATGGTGAAAAGTTGTGATTTGATGGAGAAGATGATGAGAAAGCGTGTGCTTATTGTGAAAGTACAAGATTTAGGGTGAAAACTTACAAGAATCGCGAGGAATCGAAAGAAAAGAGCTTGCGAGTGCACTGGTCGGAGGGATCTGTCACATCAATGAACAGTTGATGTGACAACTGAGGTATTTATAGGTGAAGAGGAGAAAGGCGGTGTAGAGTGGACTGGTCGGACGGCCATTCGATCGGATGGCCATCCGGTCGGATGCCCATTCGACCAAATGGTCGTTCGATCGGAGGGCCTTCGCGAGTTGATTTTCTGACTTTCGTTTCGTGCGATGAGCACTACGTTGTGTTTAAGTGGTGCGGTAATTTTAAACAATAGGTACACAAATAATATAACTAACACATAACAACATAAAAGTAAGTAAACTTGCGTTTTGAGTTTTCGATTAGATTGCGATGCGATAGTGTTGTGATTGCGTTTTGCGAATAACACCTCAAACAAATATAAACATGCACAAGTAAACCAATTAATAACACACACACATAAACCATACCAAATACTGCGATTCGAGTTGCGATGCGACAGCGATGAGATAGCGTTAAGTAGATTAGCGTTTTGTTGCATTTATCACATTGTTACTTCACATATTACAAATCGTAAACGAAAATACCGTTAAATAAGGTATCGATTATCGAGTCAAAAGGTACAAGCAATAATTAAGTAAGAAATTATAGATCCGCCATTTCTTATTATAACGACCCGAAAGGTCGGGTTGTTACACTCAGGACATCCGCTTTGACGAAAGGTAACTTCGATCGCATCAAACCATTGAAACATTGCACTCAGTCCATCTTCACCAGTAAATTTCATAGGACCACTGGCTTTGAACTGCTTGAAGCTGAATGCAGTTTTAGGCGCTTCATTCTTGGAATCGACAGAAGAAGTACTACTAGCAGCATTGATTTCGCTGACAATTTGGGGGGATCACCTTGGCCACGAGAGAGGCGATTCGTTTGTCAGCATTGTTCTTCTGAACAGTTCGACGAGTATGCGATCCAAAAGAAGACATTTGTGGATCAGATGAGATTCGATTATAACGGGTTTTCTTTTGAAAGATTTGCATTTCATTCATCATATTTATTATTATTATTATTCATGTAAAGCTCAGGAACACGTTGGCACATAAACACGTATACACATAATCACGTATTTGCACGTATACACCTAAGCATGTATGAACACATAATTCACATAATTCACATATTTTGCACGTATTCACCTATCTTTCAAGAATGCATAGCGCGTGCGAGAGTTGCGAGGGATAGCGAGTAGCATAAGCGAGAAGCATAGCGTATAAGGCTTCTTAGTTTGTTCGCGGTTAGTTAGCGTTTTTGATTGCGAGATTGGTATGATCCTGTGCTTTATATTACAAGCGGTAAATCGAAACCATAAATCGTAAATTTAAAATACATAAACACAATAAACTCGATGATGCGTAAAATTGACGATTGTTGGCTTGAAACAAAATAGAGTGCCTTGGGTGTTAGACATCGACTGCCCAAAGTGATTCAGCTATTCCCAACGAGTTCGAGTACACGTTTTGGCCTAATAGACTATGCTCTCACCGTGATACGGCTACCGACATCCATCCTTCCAGTTACTACGTGACTCGAGTCATTGGAATAGTGGAGACTTTGGTGAGATTTCGTAAAATCGAAGTAGGGAGTGGAAGAAATTATTAAGATGCGGGTTTCACCCCTAACTTAACAACTTCGCTCCTAGTTGTGGTCGAAACAACCACGAGATAGAAATGGATATTTTCTATTGAGATATGGATATCACTCCTAACTCAACGAAAGATTCTCCTGCTAAGAGTAAAATTCGTGGAGTGAGTGATCTAATCGAGACTTCTTGGTTTTCACACCTAATCTCGACCTAATCACTCGTTGGTATTATACGAGCGGTTTTGAAATGTGTGTACTGTGTCAGCCTTAGGAAAGGCAAAATAAATTTTAAGCCTTAGGAAAGGCTGCCTTCGTATGAAGCTGGTACGCTCATACGAAGGTGTAATGTAGTAAGTTCGTACGAAGCCACCCTAGGTGGGTCCGCATAAGTAGATAGCATAACATGTGGATTCGTACGAAGCCACAAGTGGGTTCGTAAGAAGGGTCTGCTTTGGTGCTTAGACTATAGACTAGGCCTGTTCTACATGACTCGACCTAATTCCCTGTAGTTATGGCTCTGATACCAATCTGTCACACCCCAACCGATGGCGGAATCATCGGGGGGCGACACTAGGCGAATCAGATTGCTCAAGAGATCCATAACAACTATTATATGACAATATTTTTAATACGTTTAATATCCCATACTATCAAACAAAATAATCCACAAATAGTCATACAGGTATCAAAATCTCTCAAACAGAAACAGATCCGACAACCAAGATTTTTATTAGATGAGTTTCTAGACTTCCTATCCTTTTGCAGCATACCAATCATCAACCTGTCACATACGTTAAAATAAAGTCAATACAATAATGTAAAGGTGAGTACACAAGTTTGCATAGATGTAGTATAAAAAGCATTTACGCATAACCAGCATGTAACACGTAACGGGCGAATCAAGTAACTATCACAATGATACTAGCTATCCACATGACTGCGCGTTGAGTATGCGCGACACATGTTCACTGAAGCGAACAAGTGAAGTAAAGTATGTGATCCTTAGCAACCCCTGACTAAACAGGTGCTGAGTCCAAACTATATTACTATCATTGCTAAAGGCGGAAGGCAAGTCATCACTATATAACATAGCAACAAGTATTCAACTAATCACGTATAACATGCGAGTGCGGCTAGCATTTGTAAAGCGATTAAGTGTTGTGTCTTTGATAGAGAACGCATGTAACACCCAAAAGTGCGTTAAACGAAAATCGGTTCGAGTATACTCACCGTGCGTGTCTAATGAATAAACACGGTCTGAGATGGGATTGAAGGGAGCGCCGGATCAGCCTGCGTACGGGGACAGAATGCGTAAGTCTTCCAAAGTGCTGAAACGGTCGAAATCGAAGTGCCGATGGGAAATAAAAGCTTCGTACGAAGGTGGGTCTTCACACACGTGTTGCTTCCGTTGTCCAAAATCAAGTGTTCTTCGCGTCGTCTTCGGAAAATCGAGTGTTCATCCCTCCAACCTTAAGCTACTGATTAAACTTCAAGTCGGATTGGTCTTTGACTGAGTCACGTATGAGAATCGGGTTGTTATGTGTGAAGTCAGTGTCTTCGTATGAAGGTAGTGCCTTCGCATGAAGCTGGCCTTCGCACAGAACCGTCCAGTTCACAAACGTGGCTGTTCTTGGCGTTTGGAGAAGTGTTTTCGCCTGAATCGGATGTAATTTTTAGTCCAATTCAAGACGATTTCGACACAACCTTGTTCCACTATCCATTGAACGAAATACATGACGTTTTAGGTCCGTTTTAGTGGGAAAATCAAGTTTAGAGGGTTTTTAAATGGGCTTTCACCTAGATCCAACACTTGATGAGTGTGAAATCAACTGATTTCTAACTTGGGAAGCCGTAGCTAGGCCCAATGCACTTGGTTAAGTGTAGATCAGTGGTGAAATAAGAAGATTTAATGAAAAAGATGAAGATTTCATAAAAAGAATGAAGGTTTTCTATGAAAAAGTTGAAGTTCTTGTAAAAGGGTGAAAAAGATGAAGTTTGGTTGAAGAATAGAAGAGTTTTGATGAAATGGAAGTGAAATCGAGTTGCGAGTAAAATCCATAAACATATAAAGCACACAAGTAAAGCATTTAAGAACACATAGCATAACATTAATACTATTAACAACGTTTGCAATTTTGTGCGATAAGCGAGCGTGAAGGCGAGAGTGGTTACCGAACAAACACACTCGGGAATTAAAATAGCACAATTCTCCGTAATTCGTGTTGCGTTAGCGTTGAGCGTTTGCGAATATAAAGCGTTTAAGCGTGCAATGGTGCTGTGTGATGAAAATGTATTTAGCATAACATAACCCTTTATTTATATCGAATCTCAGAGTACAAAACGGTTACAAATCGAAGTAAGTAAGAAACATATAACAATCCGAAAAGTCAGGTTGTTACATTATCCACAACTATAAAATTAGAGGCAATTGTTTGGGGTAAATTTATATACTAAGGATCCTGATGTGTTGGGATTGAACCCTACCAGAGGAACAGTTGATTAAAGCCAAAACTGGATCAGTACAGTGGATCCAGAATAAGCAGTGGATGTATACAAGTCTCTGCCCTTGAAAGTGATTCTAACAACTGATGGCCTCTATCGACTGTCCGTATACAAGTGTTGTTCTACAAACAACTGCTTGGTCATGTAAAGACTGATGAAGATTGAAGACCTGTTGATCAATCTACTGTTATGGGTCAAGCACTGCTGATGATGCAAGTACTGCTGGAGTCACAACAGCGGAAGGAGAAGGCAGTAGTTTAGTCTTTCCTTTATTATGTAATGTAATCAGTAGTTTGCTAAACAGTGTTTGTATTAGATCAGTAGTTAGAGTTTGTTAGGAGGTTAGATGTCACTTTCATGGTGACGTCAGCCAAGATGCTTCAGTGGTTTGCTCGTGCCTATAAATAGAACAGTACCCTGTACTGTTCTATTTGCTCTTTCACCACTTGTCTTCCTGCACGAACAATTCACTGTGAGCTCAGGCTGAGGGGGAGTTTGTATTGCATGCATGCAAAGTTGTAATCAGTGATTGAAATAAATTTAATCATTCGGTTCAATGTTCAAACATGTGTGTTGAAAGCATTTCTCCTGTTTGATTGTGTGCAAAGTTTATTTCCATTTTATTTCCATTGCAATTACTTGTTCATCTTCATTAATCTCTAAACAAAAACACAATAAAAAAGAAACTCAGATCCTAACAATTGGTATCAGAGCTCGGACAGTCAAATTTGATCTAACAATCATTTTGACGTAAATAGTTCAGCTCATAAGCGTTGATACTGATAGTTATTCGTTTTGTTGAAAAATAGAGTAAGGTTTAATCACGAGCAAAGTTGATTAATCAGTACCTGTAAAACAACCAGGATGACATCACAATCACAAGATGATAAAAATAACATCGGTTCACTTTTCAAACCACCCATGTTGAAACGGAATGAATACAACATCTGGGAAAGAAGGATGGCTCACATCCTTGCTCAACAGAATACTGGATGTTGGAGATCGGTTTTCTTTGGACCACATGTTCCAATGGTGCCGAGTGCTGAGGACACAAAGAAGTTCGAACCTAAGAAACCTGAAAACTATACTGAAACTGATTTTCAAAAATTCGAACTGGATGCCAAAGCATTTAGCATCATTGCATCTGCACTACCTAATGAAATTTATGCTGGGCTGTTACAATGTAACAATGCCAAGGAATTATGGGATTCACTTAAGGAACAATTTGGGGGGGGGGGGGACTGAAGAAGTAATTGAAAATAACAGGGAAATTCTGAATCAGCAGTATGAAACCTTTTGTCACATTAAGGGTGAATCATTAACTCAACAGTTTGAGCGATTCAATTGTCTCATTAGTGAGCTAAGACTTGTTAAAGTTGAATTTGCTAAATCTACACAAAATAGCAGGTTTCTTGGATCACTGCCTGAAAAATGGGATACAATTGCCTTTGTAACTAGAAACTCTGCTGAGTTCAAAGATCTGACACTGACCCAACTTCATGGTAGACTCCTGACCTATGAAAGGGAGTTAAACCAGAAAAAGAAGTTACAAGAGTCTGGAAAAGTTGCAGATGATTATTCATTTGGCAACACAGCTCTTCTAGGTCAAGAAGAGTCTGGCAGTAGTAAGGATCAGAGTTATGATCATTTTATTGACATAACTGCTGGTGGTAATTTCAACTCTGATCCTCACTCATCCAACTTTACTTTCACAACAAATGGAGAAAGCCAGAACTCTGATAATCTGTGCTTTGAACTCAATGACTAACAGCACTTTGATCCAACTGATCTTGAAGAAATGGACATTTTGCATCAATTGGCTTTGCTTAGTGTAAGAACAAGCAAATTCTATAAAAGGACAGGGAGAAAATTACCAGGGTTACATGGGAATTTAAAAGTGGGTTGGATAAGTCAAAGGTTAAGTGCTATAAGTGCAATAGGCTAGGTCATTTTGCTAGGGAATGTAGGAGTCAAACCACTGGTCCAATTATTACTCATCCCAGCTCAAACCCTAGACCACAAAACTAAAGCACTATGCACTATTCCCATTATACCCCTGTTGCCCATGTAAACACTGCTCATTATGCAAACCTTGTTCCTGTGCATTATGTTCAAATCACTGTCCCTCAAATTCAGTATGTCCAAGCTCCTATACCTCAGGTTCAAGTGCAACCAGCTGCACCACAACAAGCTGCACCACCAACAGTGGTTCAACCAGATCAGCAAAGCTTTTTCACCGAAGGCTTTGTTGACTGGAGCAGTATGCCTGATGAACTTGGTGATGAAAATTTTGCACTCTATGCTACTAATGATGAATTTTGTCTTATGGAATTAGAGTCAATACCAGAAGGGCTGGAAGCTGAAGAAAGACAGTCAAGTGCAGAAACAGTGGATGAAGTTGCTGAAGCAGTGGTTACTGCTGTTGCTGGTGAAATACTGCTGGGAGAAAATTCAGAACACATGATAGAACCACTGTCTGACCCCTGGTCTGAGGAAGAAGAGAAGAAACATGGTGAGAAGGAAGAGAAGGTGACTTATGAGAAAGAGCATACTTGTGATTGTGCCATGATGGCTGCAGCTAAGGTATCATCTCAGGTTCTTGAAAATCTGTATTCAGACAAATGCATCATAGCATTTGCTAACATCAAAGAGGT